>JABFEB020000036.1:2139703-2158505 GCA_019775895.2 Stomatorhinus ivindoensis | reverse complement strand
GAGTGTAAAGTCCAGAGTGGCAGAAAAATCACACACTATGGCCTCAGCTCTCACTGCCACAGTAATGCTACTACACACCATTACACAGACAATGGCACACTCTGTGATTCTATAACTCTTCCTAGCATCACCCCTGTTTATTTATATTCACAAATTACTCCATCCCATGCTGTTTCAGATTTGCAGACAGTCTAGTATTATAAAATGGATAGAAACTCTTAGTATACATACTAAATGTAGATTGTTTTGCATGTTGCATGCTGTATCGGGGCAGACCCACAATGACAGATTCTCTTGTATGTTTAACATAGTTGGCCCACAAAGGTCTTTCTGATTCTGATATATGGTTACAGTGTGAACATGACCGAACACCCTGGCATTGCCAGCCGCCCCCCCCCCCAAATGGTGTGCGGGAGGAGGGGCTGGTCATACCATGGCTTTGATGGCTGCGGTGCGAACCCTGGGGTCCTGGTCCCCGAAATAGTCACTGATGATGCCCTGCACGTCCCTGGAGGCCACGCCCACTGCCCCGCCCTCACTCTCCCTAGCTGGGGGCTTGTCCACCGGACCCAGGCATCCCAGCAACTGAAGGCACTTGTTCCTCACTCCGAAGTATGTGTCAGTCAGATGCTGGAGAGACAGATGTCACAGGATGTAAAGTCAGGGCGACGGCCACACCGAGGGAGGCAGACACGGTGACATGGCGCCTCAGGCCCACCTTGCACGCCACGTCGATCAGTCTGAGTCTGACGCCGACACCTTCGAGGAGCTGGGTCCCGATGACCAGCAGCGTGTCCAGCAGTTGTGCCAGCACCTGGTGGGATTCTGGGAAAAGTAGAAAAGGAAAGGTCACCAAAAAAGGAAGAGGGTCAGCTGACACTCCAACTCGGCGAATGACTACGAGAGGGGCTCACTTTCACTGTTAAGCGTGTTAATGACGTCATCGACGATGCAGTCGGAGGAGAAGCCCTGCGTTTTAGACAGCAGGCCGAGCAGGGAGGCGATCTTCAGCCTGACGGAGCTGTCCGTCTCCTAAAAGGCAGGGAAGGACCACTCAGCTCCACTCGTCCAAAATCAGGACGAGGTTTAAAAGGAAATATCGCACTAAAAACTGTCTTGCTTGCATCACAGAGAGGTTCCTTCCAGATCATCATCAGGAAAGATGAATTCTGAAGTTAATCTCCGCAAGTCACTCAACACATTGATTAGGGAATCTAACGTGGGTTCTAAACACACAACCCTGTGGGTCTAAGACCCCCCCCCCAATGCCATCACCTTGTAGTAATGCTCCAGCAGGATGCGCACCACACCCTCCACGCTGTCTGCTTCCACAGGTTTGCGGGCGAACTGAAGCAGGTACTGCAGGGCATCAGTGGGTGAGCTGGCCTTGCACAGGTCGATGTGCAGGGCCGCCGATTTGCTGGGCTTGCTGAGGCGGAGCTTCTTGGTGGGGGCCTCTTCATGGGAGTGCTGCTGTGAATGCAGACTCGGTCAAAACCCAACACAGGCAGAGGATGGACCCACGTCATAACGTGCTTATAAAATGCATGGGAAGAGGGCATTACAAATACATTTTGTAAGATGGTGGCGCAGGAGGTACCGGAGGGTTGTAGGTTCGAGCCCTGGTTCCTCCTGACCCCATCAAAGTGTCCTTCAGCAAGACACTGAACCCCAAATTGCTCCCAGTGTGCAGGTTGGCACCTTGCATGGCAGCCTCTGCCACCGGTGTATGAATGTGTGTATGAATGGGTGAATGTGAGGCATAACCCGCTTTCAGTACTCGTAGGAGTAGAAAAGCGCTATATAAATGCAGTCCATTTATCATTAATACAGCATTCAGGACGTTTTATTTTCATTTGTGTTCCACTGTCCTTATATTTGATTGGCCAAAAATGTTACTTATTTTCTGATAATTGATAATATTTTCACAGTTCGTTAACTAGTAACCAGTCCTTAACCTCGGCAAAACTAGCACATCGTCACAAAAACAAACTACAAAACAGCATATTCATAGTAACAAAACTTCGGCACACAGGAGCAATATCGAAGAGTCCGAACTTAAAGCGAAGACATTAGTTACAAAAGCCGCGGGTTTTCCTGCCGATGCCGTCCGACAGGGAGAGACCGACAGCGGCCTCAGCCTGACGTGACCATCGATAGGCTTCTCACTTACGCACTCTGAAATGGGGCGGAAATTCCGCTTCCCAAATATTAACCCCACACACAAGCCCAGGACTCATCCTACTGGACAGTGAGTTACCTGAACAACTTTTGAGAATTCCTCGTACACCCGCTTTTTTAAATGTGCTGCCATTGCGCCGACTACCTCAGTAGCTCAGCTAAGCTACACTATATACAGCCGGGCCTCAAATGCCGCTTAAGTGTCGTTTTCAGCAGTGCGCACGGTTTGTCCTTTCTCGATTGCCGTAGTTACACAAAAGGGCATTTCGGGAAAAGATGTTGTTCATTGTTTGTAAATCAATAACGAAGGAGGAAAACGTGTTTTGATTATGTACCCATTGCAGAGAGCCATTTAGTATTTATTTATAAAAGTGTATTGGTCTTCACCTTACAATTCCGCCTAAACAGGAGGATGTGGGAATCCCCCAAAATTCCATTCGCATTTACATTAACTATAAATCATGAGGCATTGGTTTAATTTATCTTTATTTGATTTGGAGCCTTTATTTTCAATTTGAGATACTACATGCCTTATTACAATAAACTAGACAACTGGCTCACTGATATGCAGCTATACCAATATACTTTTGTTGGCAGTAGGTAGGTACACCATATTTACCAGCACAAGGTTTTCAAATCAGCAGCTGACACCAATCTCTGACTATAAATGTATGTATTGAATGAATTGTCATTCTCTTATATTAATTTCTAAAAGACCAAGGCAAAATGATCCTTGTGGAATGTCCTTGTATCACAGACCAACACTGTGTTTCACTGTACAGATTTTAAGAAGATTATAAGACTTTAGATTTGAATCTTGTGGTTATAGCTTGATTGGCTTTAAATGATCAGTCACATCCATGACCAGAATCTGGCATCCACAAAATTTCAGGGGAAGTGAACTAGTTACCACCATGTGAAAATTAATTTGTGGAAAAAGTCATAACTCTTAAAAACAAACCCCTTCTCTGCACTGTGGGGCTTAAAACTAATCTTGTAGCCTTTGGCCTCAATGTCCTTTTTGATACAGTCCAGAAGGTCGCCGACAGTGGGTGAAGCCTTCCATGGCCCAAATCTCACCACCGACTCCTTGTTGGCATCCAAGTCATTGATGGCATTATTGTACCTGGTCACATCCTCCTCCGTCCTCAGAATGCAGACGATGACGTCAGAGTGGCGTGAAGCCATAGCCTCAGCACGGGCAATCCTGACGATCACCTCCAGATTCTCCTTGTAGTTAGGTACCCTGGCAAGGAACTGCTGCCTGGCCACCATCTCCCCAAAAAGCGGGGCCGATTCCTCCAACTGCTTGACCAGGGGCTTCAAGTCATAGAAGACGGCCTCCCTGTACACCTCCCACACGTTCTCCGAGGGCAGCGTCTCTGAGCGCAGGAACTCTAGGACCTGCCCGAAGTGCGTGCCATCCCTATCGATGAAGTGGCGCCCATCGGCGTCTGTGCGCAGCTTGGGCGAGCCGCTAAACATGTCCGCCAGCTTGGAGCCGGGACACTGCCGGAGAGTGCTCAGCGACGTGCTGTACAGCCTGCCGCCCACGTTCAGCTGCACGATCGGCGAATGCTGCGAATGAGAAGCAGCGGAGAGTGCTCAGTGGCGCGCAGCTGGGGGTCGTGGCAGAGATCAAAGAGAATCGTACCACATATGAAGCAGACTGTCAAATACACCACTATTAAATCTCTGTACCTTTAAGCAGTTGCTTAAGTAACCATTCTGTCAGCCTGAGTTGTTAGCATAATACATAATACAAGACATAATTTGACTTAAATGTTTCACTTAAGACCTAATGAAATAATATCAAACGAAGGCCTTTTTTCAACTTTCTAAGAAATATATAGTGGAGTTAAAATGTATTATAAATACGCCTAATTTATTTATGTAGTATATTGTTCTAGTTACATGTTAATGTTAACCTTTATCGTATTATCAACACTAATACGTTTAATGTCCATAGAGCACAGAGTAGTGTTAGAAATTTTAATCCTGACGTTGCTGCATCGATTATTAAAATGCCTAAAAATTTTCACGAAATTTTAGGGATTTCCTGTGCTTTTGGTCGAGGTCTACTGTCCATTGTGTTCGGATCACAGCTTTAATTTACCGGTAAAAATACCGATTGCAGTCCATACTTGAGGCTCCAGGAGACGCAGAGGGACACGGGGTACTCCAGCAGACGCCTCGGCTTTGGAAGGGAAACCTCCAACCCGAACCGCGACCAAAGCTTCATACATGGGCGTCGTTAGGTCCGATCAACAGCTATAACCCCGAGTATTTAGTCCCTATGCCAATCTTTTTTCGAAAAATAAAGTAATGCACCAGGTAAACTTGACTTTGTCTATTCAATGGCTATAAACTCCCCGTTATGTTCAAGATCGTAAAATTATTAACATCCGCATCTTCTTAAAATAAACCCTGCCGCACGCACAAGGAGGGTATGCAGATTGGCAATCCTCCTAGCCCCAAACTATGAAAACCAAACTTCCGTACATAACACCACAGACGTGTCTATTTCACAAAACGAGAGCAGCGAAATCTTACCAGCTGAACGCTGGGAGCGGACATCTTTCCGGCGGACATGTAATCAGGGAGACTCATTCTTCTACTATTCGACCAGAATACCTATTTGTCCCTTCAGTGTACTTGTCAACGACAGGACAAGTGTATTAGTTTGCCGGGTGTGGTTACCAGCGAAAGCCACTCCTACGCTTGAGATAACATTTAAGCTTCCACGAGAGCGTGACTTCAGCGGTGTGTGTAGTTCGGTTTTCTGTAACGTTTATCTTCTGCTCACAAAAGACCCTGGGCGGCAGGGAGATCTGTTAACATGCATCAAAGTAACAATGATCATACCGGACACATTAAAGCACTGCAAATTCAATGTATCAAAGAATAACCTTGTCAAATCCCGATTTCCGCCGACACGTTTACAAAAAATACAGGTATAGGAGCGGACGTGAAAACAGCAAGACTAAATACTAGTAGGCGTATTCTCACCTTTTACATTAACACAACTTTCTTACCGTAACCCTCACCTGGACACAAGAGGAAGCACTGACAAGTAACAACAACTTTGTTAAAGTACCGTCAGAAAAAAGTACCAGTTCGCACCTGTCCTTGTCACTGGGATTGTACAGAAATGGAAGTCTGAGGAACATCCTCAATGTACAAAATTCAATGACAATGGCACAAATGTCCATTTCAGTTTCTTAAAAGATACAATCACCCACAGCGTTGGGGTACAATTAGCAGACCCTCAAGGGCACAGCACCAATGACAAATTGGTACTCTCCCTCCCTAGTGCAGATACCAGTCACTCAATATATTTTACCAAACCAATCTGAATAAAACTTCAGTTGGGGAACTCTGACAGACAGTGAGGGGTTATGGTTCACTTGACAGAAAAAAACCATACAATCACCAATAGCAACCGACGTCAGCTGGTTCAACAGGGTTAAATTTGTAACAGGACATGACCAAAAATGTTGGGAGACCTAATATCTGGCGCAATCAGATGAAATGAGCTCAAAGCAAACTGCCAAACTCATGACGTCATTCAAAATTTTTCAAAAACACCAACACAGCAGTCATGGTTTTTAGGAGTTTTATTGTACAGAAAATCCAAGTGTTTCTATCTTCGAGAGACAGCAAACACCTGCAAAAGAAAGTTTCAGACACTTTAGAAATATTCTGGTTAGGGCAGCCATCAGAAGAGAAGCAAGGCTACGTCTATGAACGGCTGTTTACACGCAGCACTAATGTCAGCGAGCACCGTGACCCTTCTCAGACAAATGCCTCAACGTCATCATGCACAGGCGACCAGGCACCGGGACCAGAACAGACACACAGAACGTGTCCCTGAAACAGAGTCCCGGGTCCAGTTCCGTCCATTTCTGACTCGTCATCGTATCTTCAGCGAAGGGAAGTTTAATTGACACTCGGCCCATGCAGGTGACCTCACAGCACTCGTCTGGGTTCTCCTTACCCTTACGCGGTTGGTACTGGGCCTCCTTGGGGCATGACCGGGACCTCCGGCTTGGCCCCCTTCTGCTCTGACACGGGGGTGGTGGGGAGAACCTCGTCCTTGGGCTCCACGATGCTCACGTGGTCGGGGAGGGGCTTCTTGGGACCGATCTTGCCGCTGGGGTCCCAAGGCAGCATGATCTTCACCTTGATGCCCAGCACACCTGGAGAGAAGCAGCTCCTGAATCAGCCCTAAAGTTTCACTCTGTCGGCATCACCCAGAATGCACTGCAGGCCTTCTCAGACAAATGCCTCAATGTCAGCAAGCGATGAGGAGACCCTGCCTCTGAGGCCTGAACACAGGCATACAGAACGCAGGCCTGCGCAGCACCCCAGAGACAAGGCACGTCCTCTTCAGACTCGTCATCGTATCTTCATAGAAGGCCACGGCTGCTGTGATCAGGTCACCAGGCACTTACCCTGCCTGAGCAAGACGTGGCGGACGGCTGTGTCCACGTAATAGTTCACGGGGTCTCCACTGTGGATCATCAGCCCGTCGACAAACTTCATGGACTTGGCCCTCTGGCCCCTGAGCTTGCCAGACACGACCACCTCACAGCCCTTGGCTCCACTCTCCATGATAAAGCGGAGGACGCCGTAGCAAGCCCTGAAACAGAGCTTCATCACTCTCAGCTGCCAAAATGCTTGTTTACACATCTCTACATTAAATTAGCTTTAAGCTATAGGGCACCAATACTACTAAATCTCCCTACTTTTTAACAGAAGGAGCTCAGAGAAAATGAGCCATGAAGCCCCTGAGACGCCGTACAGAAGATCCAGATTCATAGCTGATCACCCAACACTGTCATCATCACCCAAGATTCCTCTCAAGCAAACCATATTTCACAGGAACAATTAGGGTCCATGATCTCATTGATGAGAACCATCACCAGTGAGGGTCTTAAACTAGCAACCAGCCGATCACCAGCCAAGAACCTCACACCACCCTCTGGCCACAGAACCACAGGGCTGCTCTTAAGGCTACAAAGGCAGAACACACTCACCGGCGCACAGCCAGCCCCCCCAACAACTTGTAGCGCAGAGACTCGGCCTGGGCGATGGCGCACAGTCCCCTGGTGGCCACCTTCTCAGCATAGAGCTGGAGAGAAGATGGCAAAACAGTCACGGCACAGACAGCAAGGCACCAGGCAGCAGGCGGCTCTGAAGGGCAGGGGAATAGCAGACCTCAGCAGATACACATAACTGGGGTCAAGGGAACCCAAAGCTGAAAATCTGATCTAAACTCAGTTACAGGAGCAGATGAAAGCAGAGTAAGTTTACTACCAACAACAATTTTTGCCAAGTGAGATTCTGACGCTTGGGTGTCTATCAGTAATTAGTGCATTACATTGATAAAGGCCGCATCATAGCTATGAATTATTTATACCAGCTGACTTAAGCATGAACAGTCAACAGGTAGCATGAAGGCTTAAGCCAGGTCACCGTCACCAACCTCAACACTGTTCTCAGGGAAGCCAAATCTCTTCTGGACAACAGCGGTCAGCTCACGGATGCGACGCCCCTTCTCACCCAGGACATTCTGTGTCCTGAAGCATCAGTGCGCCCACAGAGGGCCAGTTACACAATGAACAGTCATCCAAGGCCATGAAGTACCATCTAAACTGCTATATTAACTTTCACACCAGGACATTTCTCATGGGACATGTGATTACCCACTACTACACTCTATATCTTTTAAAGAAATACTTTCATTAAAATGCTCTTAGGAGACGTGATGGCAGGTCCCCACCTTGTGGCTAGGATGATGATCTCTGTCCTGGTGGGGGTCACCCGCACTTCCACGCCGGAGTAGCCGTCCTCGGCGAGCTCCCGGGTCAGGAACTCGTTCAGCTCGGCTTTAAAGATGCCGTCGGACACGAACTGCGGAGGAAACGTGGTTAATGTCAGGGTGCCGCACGACCCCATTTGTGGCTAAAAGTTGCTACGCAGCGCGTCACCCATTACTGAAAAAATTGCAGGCTATAAAAACACGTGTAAGAGGGACAGTGCTACTCCCTCCATTACAGTACGGCTAATGCCGGGT
The DNA here is from genome assembly GCA_019775895.2 of Stomatorhinus ivindoensis. Lineage (NCBI taxonomy): Eukaryota > Metazoa > Chordata > Actinopteri > Osteoglossiformes > Mormyridae > Stomatorhinus > Stomatorhinus ivindoensis. The sequence goes on along the minus strand of JABFEB020000036.1, from coordinate 2,150,245 downwards.
CGGTTTCTCCGGCCCAGTCACAGACATCTACGAGGACACGAACTCATATCTTGTGCATACAAGTACTGCTGGTAAGGTTAATTACCTATTTAAACTTACCCCATTAAACTAGCCAAATTGAATGACGCGTATTTTATACCCAAACCAAAAAAACTCAGACTTGCAGGAAGCAAAACCCCTGCCATGTTTGCGACGGCAGCAAGACGCCGCCGCTCCAATCCAAAGTAATCCTCACTCTGGGTATGTCAGAGGGGACATGAAAACACTCGGGGGGACCCACAAAACTGCTTGTGACAAGAACACACTTCGATCGTATACCATTTGCAGTTCTTTTAGAATGCAGAGTAAACTAAAAATACGCTAACCTTTCTCTTCTTCGAGATCTGCACCGCCATCTTCGTGCCGGAGAAAGGAAAGGGCCGCCGCTTCCGGCGGAAGTACTTTTATATCCACCGTGACCTGCGCGAGGCGGTTTCCCTTTGCTTAATGGTAGTTGTAGTCATTCAACGCCCGATGCAATTCATTCAGCCAACTTTTAACCGCCTACTCCGGTACATAATGGAGGGGTTCAATTAAACCATCGTTCCCGAAGGCACATACACTGATTGATTGATTGATAGATAGATACTTTATTTTTCCCCAAGCGGAAATTCAGATTTCAGATCTCCAGTAGCTCATACTAATAAATAAAATGATAAATAAAAATAATGATAAAAATAAATAGCATACTAAAGTAGAGATAAATACATATTAAAATATTAAATAGAACACAGTTAATTATAATAGATAACCGAGGAGGGGTGGAATGGAGGATAAGATCAGACAGTCTTGTTGCAGTGGGGACAAAGGACCTCCTAAAGCGCTCAGTTCTGCAGCGCAGTGAGAGGAGCCGTCTGCCACTGCTGCTCCTCTGCCCAACCAAGAGGCTATAAAAAGGGTGTCGACTCTCGTCCATTATAGCTTTTAATCTGTTTAATGTGGCCCTTTCTACCACTGTTTTAGTTGGGTCCAGCCTTCTGCCTAACACTAAGCTGGCTTTTTTCACCAGCTTGTCCAGCCTCTTAGTGTTTTTATCTGTCAGGCTGCCCCCCCCAACATACCGCAGCATAAAAAAGGACACTGACTACCATTGAGTGATAAAACATATGCGACATCTCATCACACACATCAAAGGACCTCAGCTTCCGTAGAAAGAAGAGCCGATTCTGCCCCTTCTTATAAAGAGAGTCTGTGTTTAGAGACCAGTCCAGTTTATCATCCAATATGACCCCCAGATATTTGTAGGAGGTCACCACCTCAATGTCCCGCCCTTGTATGGAAACTGGCAGATGAGGTGGCCTAGATCTTCTAAGATCCACCACCATCTCCTTGGTTTTGGTGATGTTAAGATGGAGGCAGCTCCTACAGCAGCAGTTCCTGAAAGCCTCCAGAAGGTCCCTGTATCCCTGCTCCTGACCACTCGTGATACATGCCGCAATAGCTGTATCATCAGAATATTTCTGCATGTGGCAGGAGTTTGTGCTGTATCTAAAATCTGCTGTGTAGAGTGAGAACAGGAATGGTGCTAAAACTGTCCCTTGTGGGGCTCCAGTGCTGCACCTCACTGGCCCAGAGACACAGTTTCCAGGCTAACGAACTGAGGGCGGTCTGTCAGGTAGTCTGCTACCCAGGATGTCAGGGAGGGGTTCACACCCATCCCCTCCAACTTGTCTCTCAATATAAGGGGTTGGATTGTATTAAAAGCACTTGAGAAATCAAAGAAGAGGATTCTCACATAACATCCTGGTTCCTCTAGGTATGTGTGTGTCCTGTGCAGCATGTAAAGAACAGCGTCCTCCACACCAATGTGCTCCTGGTAGGCAAACTGGAGGGGGTCCAGTGCATGAGCGACCTCTGGCCTCATGAGGTGAAGGACCAGACGCTCCAGGGTCTTCATGATATGAGATGTTAATGCCACTGGGCGGTAGTCGTTTATCACAGTCGGTCGCCCTACTTTGGGAACCGGTACAAGACCGGATGTTTTCCGCTGCACCGGGACCTTGCCTAGTCGTAGACTGGCGTTAAAGAGCCACTGGAGAGGTTCAGCTAGCTCGGCTGCACAGGTCTTCAGTAATCTTGGACACACACCATCTGGGCCTGCCGCTTTCCCTTGTCGCAGTCGTCTGAGCTCCATCCTGACCTCATCAGCTGTGAAAGATGGGGGCAGGTGACCAGATACAGTATAACGGGGGTTGCCACAGCCATGGGGGGGGGGATATTGCATACAGGCGACCGCAGAGTAGATACCGGAGCAGTAGCGTCCTCCGAAGTGGTGGGGGGATAGTTGTTTAAAAGAGTCGGTGTAATAGGAGCAGCAGCTGAATTATTGAAATTTGCTTGAATATTTCATATTACCGTCAGTGCCCCAGGGTAATTCTTTAAAGTCGGTACTTGTGTATACAGAATACATCAATTGAATTTTGACCTGTGTTTTTTGACAGTGAAAATAACGTTTTTTTTATTCGGCTTATACAATTATTTGCTTAGCACTATGTTGCCAACTCTGGTCAGCTGGCTGGTGTGAGTTTTTCAATTTGAGACAAGTCTGCACACGCATTTACGTGTAGTTATAGTTTTATTACCTTGTAAATAGTCTGTAGGGTTTGTAGACTATCCCAACGCTACTTACCGGCAATATTTGGGTTAATAATGGATTAAAATAGATTTGCCGTAATTTTTTTTTTTTTTGCGTGAGAGTCCGAAATTGTGAGTGTCACGACAGGTGGGTGAAAGTTGGCACCCCTGGTGCCTGTATTTCTGTTAATTTCTACAGAATAATGACACCACGTTTAAATCTGAGTTTAGAATTTTTCAACTACTGCCCTGTCAAAGGCGCTGTTTTAGATCGATAATTTGTGATGATGAACTTCAAATGTGCATGGTAGTTAAATGGTACATCGTAGATCAAGGTACATAATTTAACTGGGGTTTAGTGAAATATACAGACGCACGAATTTATAACATTATAACTTTATTTTGATAAAATATTAGATAACCAGTTAAGCAGATATGTTATTACAAAGCTGCCAGCTTAGTAGAAAAAACCATGCAGAATGTTTATTATCTGTAAAAGAGAATATTTAGGTACACAACTTTCTATTTCAACATGATTCATATTTTGTTTACCTGAAGCAGTAATAACCTGTTCACCATTATTATAGTTAGCAAAAAAAGCAGATAATTCAAAGGCACAATATTACTTATGAATTACTATTTAGACAGACTAGTCTAAAGTTATCTACAAACTTTATGTATCATTCAAAAGTTAACGCGGAGTCACACAAAATGGCTGGGAAACCATGTCACGGGTTTTCCTTAAGGATCATTACCGTCACTGTGGGGGTCCATGTGACTTAACACGACTGCAGAACCAGGATCCACGAATGTTATGGTGTGTGCCGTGAGTGGTTCCCAGACCTGGGGTTCTTCATACGGACATTGAATCGCCTGGCCAAGATCTCTGAGGCGCCTCCTAATGATGTCATGGCTATCTGGCAAGTCAGAAATAGCATAAATGCCCACAGACCCATCCTGGAATCCCACATAGACACAAAGTTCCTCTGAGAGCCTCAGGGTGGAGGGGAAGGAACCAAGGCGGAGCCTCCCCACCTTCTTTCCATTGGATATGTCAGCCACAAAGAGAGTTGGCTTGGAATGGAGGTGACAGGCACACTCAGTGGGTTCTGGCACACAAATGTACGCAATGTAGCGTCCAGCAACATCCATGCTAACCAGCAAGAGTGGGGTCTCAGTTTCTAACAAACACAGTCTCCCATTTTGGGTGTCCAGGATGTTAATGGTCGTTCCAGTAGTGGACAGAACAACATACTTTCCATCTGAGGAGAACTGAAATAAGTCTGGCTGGTCCAGAAGAGCGTGAGGTACCTGAACATGCTGGAAGATGGTTTCTTCTGTGACCTTCCAAGTAAACAGGTAGCCAGAACTGCTGAGCACCAGCACATAGTCAGGATGGTGCAGCAGAGGTTGGAAGGCTACTACAGCTAACTTGCTGGAGCAGGAGAACTTTTTGTTGGTGCAGCCAGACCACAGGCTGATGGCCAGGAGGTCGTGCTTGTGAAGGCCCAGGAGAAAGGTGCTCTCGGCCGAGATGGCGGCGTTTTTCAGGTACAGGTGAATGCTGCATACGATGTGGCCGCTGTTCAGATTCCAAACCCGAGAGAGGCCTCTTTGGCACAGTGACACCGCAAAGTTGCTGTTGGGTGTGACGAGCAGATTGGAAATGGGATTGCTGCTGTGTATGCGATGGAGGTTCTGCCCCGTGTCTGTCCGCCAGACATAGATGTCCACTGCGGATGCAGAGACAAGATGCTCGCAGTTTGGAGAGAGGTCAAACGTCTTTACATGTCCCTCATGCTCGAAGCATGCCTCAGCTCTCCCACTTAGCACGTCCCACCTCCACACCAGCTCAGTGCCATCTGCAGTGTAAAAGTGACCTCCAGTCGGTTCCAAATGGATCTTTTTCACCTTTATACCAGTTCTGGAGATCGCAGAGGCCCGCCAGATCAGGTCTAAGCCCCAAGCAGTGAGTACTCCATTAGCAGTAATGGCTAACAGGGTTGACTCCTGTTTGAGGAACTTAGTCACTTGGGTGTCACCAACATCTAGACTCAGAACGCATTGGCCAGTGGTCGTCTTCCACACCAGTAGAAATGGACAATCCTCCAGGGAAGCAATGATAAGATGACCCCCCTTGACTAGTGTGGCTCGAGCGAAAGTCTTGCCTGCAGGTACGCTAAACTGCTCTTCCATTGTCCAGTCACTAGTGTCCCACAGCCAGACTTGGTGTTTCTTACAAACGACTAAGGCTTTGTTTTCATGTGAGTGTTCAGTATTTAAGACAACATCTTGGTCCTCAGTAAAACAGCAAGATTTCTTAAGCTTGGGATCAGACATGATTTTCATATCCCATACAAAAACACCCCCAAAACTGTCCACACACACAAGTTCATTCTCATTATGAAAGTGAATAGAAATAACAGAGCCTCCTTCTGGATTGAAGCATGTGGAAAGTTGATGTTTACTTTGAGCATCAAACAGCAAGACCTTGCCTTCATCCTGTCCACATAGGATGAGAAGGCCGTTAGGAGAACATGACATGCAGGTCACTCTGGATTGGCAGCATAGTGGGGGGACTCCTGCTCCTGTGTTTATATTGAACATACTAACATGACTGGTGTCTCTGTACCACACAAACATTATACTATCCAACACAAAGAAGCCTTCAACTTGGAGTCTAGTGCCTTGGTCCGTGTGTGAGTCAGGAAGGCTGCTCTCAGAGTTTACTTCACAAATGCATGAGGGGCCAGGAAAGTGACACAAGAAGAGCCTCCCACATTGTGTCGACAGCAACAGGAAATCCTCTGCACTTTTGCCGCCTGAAAATTCCAAGTTTGATAAGTGAATGTGCTGAAAGGCTCCTGGGACCTTCTCATTCCAAGCCCAAAGGGACCCATTCTGGAGAATTATCAGTAACGTGTTGCACTGAACATCTAACACCTGCACGACAGGGGAAGGGTCCACATCTGACAGCATCCAGCAGGTTGAGGGCACTGTGGTGATGGAGGAATGAACCACGGACAAGCTATTGTTTTTCCTGCCTTCCTCAAAGACCTGTTTTATGTAGCATTCAAGACTAGGAACAACATGAAGGAATGGGAGAAGCTTAGCCTGGATCACCATAGGCAACTCTTCAGGGCAGTTTAGGAGCAGGCAGACTGAGTCTTTAAAGATGCTGGCAAGAAGTCGAAGCTCTTGGTGGAAGATAAGTAAGGAAGCGTCTTGTAGCTCTGAGACTAATTCTTCCAGCCGTCCTGCCTTCAGCATCGCCTCATGGAACCCAAAAGACATCACAGTCCTTCCCAACTTCTCCAACATCCCACCTGCTTTCATTTGGAAGAGGAGCTCCAGAATCTTCCTCAAGTTTACTTGCACAGAGCATGATAAGGGAGACTCAATGAGCCATGGCTGCCCTGGGTGTTGCCTGTCAATATAAACTTTCTCTGGTATTATTTGAGGAGCAGGCTGGGAGTTTGACTGCTTGATGGTATCCCTGCTGACAATTAGTGACTTAGCTCTACCATATGCCCAGCGTCCACTGTAGTAGTCTGCTAACACAGTGCGGACTTCTTGGGTTACTTCATCTGAACTCATGTAGAGCTTGTTCACGACTAGTGGAAAATGTCTGCTGGCCCAGAAGAGCACCTTGCATCCAGCCACATACCTCCTCATGAGAAAACCCCTCAGGTCAATGAGTAGGCCCTCTACTGCAGTCTCCGGGACCCTGAATTTATATGGTGGGGTTTCTCCACAAGGCAGGTATTGAGAAAGCACTCTGTTGTCTGCAGATAGGACATCAGTTAACTCAGCCTCTGTGAGGCCCAGCCTGGATACTGTGAGATAGCACATCGCTCTCGAGACTAACTCTGTCCCATGTTTCTTTTCAAGCATACCTAGGAATATACCAATGTTGTTGTGGACTCCTGTGGTTATGGAATGCTCAGTGACTTCTGTCTCGGATCCCCACTCACACACTTGCCTGTGGAGTAATTCAACATACATCATGAGAGGACAGTCTTCGAGGGCTTGACCCACATATATCTGCTGTCCTGATGTGATCCTCCTGTTGTAGGCAAACAGGAGGTCTGTGAGCATCTGGGTGAGCTTCCTCTTCTCTTTCAGGCCCAGCTCCAAGAACAGAGAAGATTTTGAGTACAGAGCCATGAGGGTCTGAAGGGTTGCTGACTTTTTGGGTGTTGTGGAAATAAGGAGTTTGACGTTGGGAAGTAAAGACTGTGGAAGCCATGTGAGATTGCAGGACCCATCTTCCTCATGATCCAATTGGTCCAGTCCGTCAAGGATGAGGACTAGAGGACGTCTTGATGTGGAGGTCCTAACCAGGAGGTCTGTAAAGTATTCAACGAGTTGACTGAGTGACGGGAATGCTTGGAGGTGAGGCTGATCTAGGCATCCTGCTGTGATTTGGTGACACACACTGATGAGTAGCTCTTTCAGAGAGCCGCCCCTCACAAAATAAACCACCACCAATGGGTGTTTCTCCTCCATCCAAGTTTTCACCTGCAAAGAAACAAATCTGTTGAAAATGGTGTTTAACTACTGAATAGTATAGTGTAAGGCTGCCACTAACCACTGTTTTTCTAGGGATTAATCTAGTGACTATTTTACCGATTGGTCGATTAATCTTCCTCCAGAAAATCAAATTGACCGTTTCCTTGACATTATTTTCACCCGCAAAGCAGATTAGTAATATGCCTATAATATTAATTAGAAGTATATTGTGATGCACAAAAGTTAATATGTGTTAATTCATCGTATCTTTGTGCCCATTAAATTTGGTTAGCGGAAAACGTCACATGCTACTTTTTAGGTAAATCATGGAAGCGATAAGTACTGAAGTCGTGGTGAAGAAAGGGAAGCACAGCAGCCATAGCATCTTTTAAAAGAGGGGATACTGTGGTTAATCTGGGTAAAAAGATGGTGGGGTGGCAGTACTTTCTGCAGAAATAGTTTAAATTTTTATTTCAGTTCACAAATTTATTTTCTTTTATTTAGTGTCCATTTTCGTTTCAATTTTAGCTTACAATAGCGATACTCCTCCCATCGAGCCCAATGTGCACGAACACACACACCGGGACCATCAATCGATGTAAAATAAAGCCAGACTTTAGCCAAAACATTTTTACAAACACCTATTCAATGGAAATTCTACGGTTGCAGGCAGACGGTTTTATGGCTTGAATGATGAGTACTTAGCAGCTACAAGAACAAAAGATATTTAAAAGCTCTCCGTTCTAATGGTAATTTAATAAACACGGACAGGCAGCACTTCTGTGGGTTTTGCCGACTCTGGCGGTCCATCATCCAGAGTAGCGTCTACATGATTTCTCTTCAGGTGCTCATGCATAGCGCTAGCGCTACTGTGATGCTCCATTTGAACATTGCACAGTGTAAAACCTCCTTTTTGTGATCTGATCATTTGATCTACTCTCATATTTATCTACGAATATTGAAGGAAAACATTTGTTGTAATGAGTGAACTTTTTTTAACAAAAGAAATTACGTGTCGATTTAAAACATTGATATTGATGCATTTTCAGCGTCGGCGTCATCGCCTATGTCGACTAATCGCGGCAGTCCTAGTACGGTGCAATCTGTGGATCTTCTGGAACAACTCAATAAAACAACTGATAAAATATGCATGCAGTCTAACATTTATGACATTTATATCATCTGAAATTATCAGGAAACTAGTGGAAACTGGGAAAGAGCGACTGACTTACCTGTGTGGCACAGTATGCCAGAAGCACAGTTTTGCCCACACAGGGTCTCCCGCTGAGGATGAGCGGATATTTCGTATCGCTCTGCTCTAGATATGATTTTACACGTTGGACCTCCGGACTTTCCACCTTGTACAGACGAGAGTAGACGTTGCAGAGATCCCACTGCTGGAGGAGGTCCTGGAAGAGGGGGTTGTTGGCGGGTGCCTGGCCCCCGACGAGAGTGCGGTTGATGATGTCCTGCAGGTCAGTGTAGAGCTGCTTGCACAGGACGTCGAGGAACTGCTTCCTGGCCTCTGTGTCCTCCTCATCTGGGCTGGATGTGTAGATGAGGATCTGCCTGGGAGCAGCCAGGCTTGGTAGTAACTGCTCCCGAAGATAGATCAAGGGGTTGTTGAGAGAGGCCTGCCCCGGGGGGTCCGACACCAAGCCCGGCTCGGCTTCTCCGGTCGCCTCTCCTTGGTTGTTCACGTCAGCGATCTTGTGGACATAACAGAAGCACCTCTCGACATCTTCAAAGGGACGGTCCTCCAGTGCAAATCTTAGTTCGCTCTCTAGAGCTTGTGGGGGGGGGGGGTGTTAAAAACCATTAATCGACACCATCCAAGCTCTGCTATATGACTGACTGGAATAAACACTGATTCTCAGGACATACAAAACAAGCAAAAAGATTAATCTATGTTAATCATCAGCAGCCATGACAGAGCGGCACAGTGACCGACTTCCTCTCACCCGAAGTGAAGTACTTCTGTGCCTTTTCAGAGGTCAGAATCCCTTCCTGGACGCATCGTGGCACAACGGCCTGAAGGATCGTCCTGACATCCTCATAGGCCGCCTCGGTCTGCTCACGTTCTTCACCTGCCTGAGGAATGTCGTGCGTGAACTGCGCTGAAGCGCTGCCTGCCCAGATAGTGCCACCGCGGAGATATTCCGGTGCCTTTAAGGTGATGCTGGTATGTAAGCCTACCTGTAGGAAGGAGGAGGCGGGGATGGCGTTGTCATCCCTGCTGTACCAGCGCTCTAGAGTTTTCGTGCTTAGCGCCATCTGCTGGCAAGTCCATAGCACTGCCTGAAACTCTGAGACCTCTATCTGCGTGGGTAGGCATGCGCTGCCATACCGGTGCCCCAGCAGAGCCTGCCCCCCCAGAAGAGAAACATGTTACTTGGCTTTGATAATTGTGTACCTTAAATTTTAATTTATTATTGAATACATGATACATTGAGAGCATGGAAACGGACTCACCACAAAGAAGGGGCCAGCGGACGAGACCCGGCACTCCTCCAGGAGCCGCTGTCGGGCCCCGGGCCCTGGAGGCCCTTGGCATCCAGGGCTCTCGTAAGGGTCGATCACCTGGGGGGGGGGGAAGGTCATCTCAACCTCGGTAGGTTTGTCGACCCTCCATATCCATGGAATCCGAATACGCAGATTCAACCAACCGTGGATTGAAAATATTTGAAAAAGCAAATTCCAAAGTTCCAAAAAGCCATGAGCCAAACACTGTGTCTAACCCATGCAAATGAAGTGCTGAGTGTGTGTGAGAGAGAGAGATAAGAGAATAAATTAAATTTTCTATATCCTCCAGAGACCCAAGGAAAAAGGTCCTCTTCTGTTTTAGGTGTGATTTTCTATGTCTTTGGAGGAAATAAGACATCTTTGTTGAAATGTATTTTTATTTTTAATTTCATAGCATGTCCTCTTTAGTGTACAAATATGTTTCCTCAGTGAAAAGATAGATGCAAAACAAAATGTCCACTACAATGGACATAAATGAATGGGTGGGGTCTCAGGAGGATATATAATAAGCATGTCATAATTTATTAAAAAATACAGTTAAACAACTATCCACATTGTATTAGGTATTATTAGTAATCTAAAGATGATTTGAAGTGTATGGAGGGTTATATGCAAGCATTGTAGCATTTTTTAGAAGGGAGTATTTGTGGGTCTGGTCTATGGGGCCTGGAACCAACCTCCCGTGGACATGGAGGGCTGATTGTATAATACAAACCACGGGGGCCTGGAACCAACCTCCCGTGGACATGGCGGGCTGACTGTATAATACAAACCACGGGGGCCTGGAACCAACCTCCCGTGGACATGGCGGGCTGACTGTATAATACAAACCACGGGGGCCTGGAACCAACCTCCCGTGGACATGGCGGGCTGACTGTATAATACAAACCACGG
>JABFEB020000036.1:2093186-2103914 GCA_019775895.2 Stomatorhinus ivindoensis | reverse complement strand
GCGCCCCATCCTGGGTTGTTCCCTGCCTTGTGCCCTGCGATGGGTTGGTGCCCCATCCTGGGTTGTTCCCTGCCTTGCGTCTGTAGCCTCTGGGATAGAGTCCAGGACCCCGTGACCCTAAATAGGATAAGCTATTACAGAAAACGGATGAACATTACTGAAGACAAACATAATAGCATCATCCTGACACACTCAGTTCTTAGTGAAGAGAAATATTGAAATCCACATTAAGGTAGCATTCTAAGGTGTGCTGCTGATCCCCACTAGCTTAAATACCCATTGGTCCAACTCAGATGGCCTTGTCTGCTACTTCCAGATACCCTACTGTCACTGTACTACAAACATGCAAGGAATTGTGGGTAGGACAACATAGGTATTTCCAGACCTGAAGGCAAGCCCAAGGACACGAGGGCTTGTGCATTCAACCAGCAGGTCACCTGAGACGCAGAAGACGGGATATAGAGAGTCTGGATGTGTAATCATTGATGGCAAATGTTCGCTTGTGGGTAAGACATTAAAAGCACATATTTATCCTTCCTGCTCAGTGCCAAAACACCCACAGAAGGAAAAAGATCTCTGGTCTCCCTGTGGTTCCTCTTACCTGGTTATTACGGAAATTGTGGTGAGTGGATGTCATTTCTTCCGTTTGAGTGTGTAGAGAAGGTCTGGTCAGATACAGGATGAAATAGCTATAATGCAAATGTTCTGTTTGGTGAAACCAGAATCTCACTTGTTTTAATTTTTGAGAGTGGGTTGGGGCTGGGGGGGGGTGGGGTGGGGGGATTGGACTTGAAGGTCACAATGTATTGTTTTTGGCCATTATGAAGGGAGTCTTCTTGAGTTAAAACCATCTACATCTAGCTGTAGAGACTGCAATACAGGGAGGAAAGCCTGAAACCCCCGCAGAAGATCCGCAGACCCTGCTGTCACTCTGTGATACCCACGATAGATGGGGTATCAAAAAAGGGAATTTTACAGTGTGCGTATTTAATTAATGATTACTACGGGGTGTTAATTCCTTGTTGAGTCAAAGTTAATATAGCTTGTTGGTGACTTTAGACTGAGAAAATCAGAGTAACCATAGAAAAGTCAGACAACAGGGGCCAAGGAGGCGAATTCCACACACACAGGGCCAGAGGTGGGATTAGAACCCCCTTACATTAACCACTGTGCCACCCTCAGTACAAATTACATTTTCAAAACTTTCTTTTACTCCTGAAGTGTTCTTATGCAAACCAATTTTTAACTAACAAATTGCATTTGAACTTCAGCTGTAACTCTGCGTTCCCATTTCCACACAAACATGAAGTGGTCCTTTTCCACGTAGATCCATACACACACTTCCACGATGGGTGCCTCTTGGATCGTAACCAAAGTGTGTTTGTGCAAACAAAACACAACAGTTTTATTAAGGGTTTATTTTGTTTTTTTTTAAAACCCACAAATCTCCAAGGGAACAAAGGTGTAAAAATAAAACAGAGAAAAGTGATTAAAATGTCCTTGGATTTATTAAAAACAAAAAGTAAAGTAATGAGTGATATTTGAGTGGGTCTCCTCCCTCACACACTTGGAATTACTTCTGACAGCTGGAGGAGCTAATTGTTGTTGCCCACTGCAGCTAATTAAATTTTTTTTAAAAACAACTGCAAACAATGCAGTTACTCTGACAGGCTGATGATGTGGACTGATCGCATGATCTGTGAAGCTAATACACGATGCTCTCCGACTCACACTCCATTCTATGTGAGGAGCGATTGTTCCCATAACGTCCTGGGAGTCATCCAGACGCATCTCATCCTTACCGAACAGGCTGCACTGTCACACCATTAATCTTCTAGAGCTAGAAATTAAGCTTGCCCACTTGCCTGAGGCGAGAAAGTTAGATGAAGGACGAGCACAAAAAATGTAACACTTATCCCACTGGCTTGTAAAAAAATTCATGCTGGACGACGTTAGTCGGATAGTAGCAAAAATTCTCAAGTTCCATTCTTGCGTACATCCTGCCAGTCTGTGGTGAATATACTCAGACTTTAGTTAACAATTTGATGGCCAAAATAATGCCTTGTGAACCATTTGCTGTATTTTCTGATGCCACTAGATGGTGCTCTCTATTCAAAAAAGGGCTCAAGGTATGTTCCAAAATAAACCAAGGGCACCATTTAGTGGGGTCAGAAAACACAGCTTATGGCTCATGAAGTATAATTTTGGCTATCACTAGTTAACATTACACAAGAGGGCACAGTGCCCACTCCTGATTACATCTAGTGCTGCATCTTCTAAACCCATTAGGCCCTTGTTACTTTACTACATTTAGTCTGCATCCACTGGGCTTGACAGCAGGACCAGCGGGTGGTGTAGTGGTTAGTCACCGGCCCAGAAATCCTGTCATATCAAGTTCTTGAAGAGCTCAGGAACATCATGGCGTCTCAAAGACCCTTTCCCCTGTTACTGTTCCAGGTTGTGTAACCAAAGATGGTCACTGGTGCCAATAGTTCCAATGTGAGCTTCCCATGTGACTTCAACGAGCACTTCAAGTACATCCTGCTGCCAGTGAGCTACAGCCTAGTGTTTGTGTTTGGCCTGGCGCTTAACTGCGCCGTCATGTACGCCATCATGTTCCAGACCCGGCGCTGGAGGGCTGTCACCGTCTACATGCTCAACTTGACAGTGTGCGACACTCTCTACGTGCTCACCCTACCCTTCCTCATCTACTACTATGCCGACGAGAACGACTGGCCGTTCGGGGAGCCTCTCTGCAAGCTGGTACGCTTCCTGTTCTACACCAACCTGTACGGCAGCATCCTCTTCCTGTCCTGCATCAGCCTGCAGCGATTCCTGGGCGTGTGCCATCCGGTGCGTTCCCTGGGCTGGGTGGGCAGCCGCGGCGCTCGCCGCATCTGCGCCGCCGTCTGGCTGGCCGTGGTGTCCTTTCAGGCGCCCATCCTGTACTTCTCTCGCACGAGACAGACGGGCGCCGGATGCGTGTGCCACGACACCACCAGCCGCGAACTCTTCCCCCACTTCCTCGCGTACAGTGGCGTCGTGTCCATGCTGCTCTTCTGCGTGCCCTTTGCCGTGGTGGTCGGCTGCTACGGGCTCATGCTCCACAAGCTGCTGGAGGCTCCGCCAGTCCCGGGCTCGGCAGCCGCACGCTCCAAGCAGAGGTCCGTGAGGACCATCGCCGTGGTGCTGATAGCCTTCTTGCTCTGCTTCCTGCCCTTCCACGTGACGCGTAGCGTCTACTACAGCTTCCGCTACCTGGACCAGGAGGTCGGCTGCGAGCTGCTGGCCGCCTCCAACGCCGCCTACAAGGCCACGCGGCCGCTGGCCAGCGCCAACAGCTGCCTGGACCCCATCCTTTACTTCATGGCGGGGCGGGGCTTCCGCTGGAGTGTCACCGGCAAGAGGAATGTCAGGCAACCCCCCGCGGCAGCCGAGGCTACTCTGCCCGCTAACAAGGTCTGACTGGCTAAGCTTGATCTCAGAAGCTGTGCACTCTGGGGAAAAAAGGGACTGGCACTAATATACTGACAGGAGGATCTAGGAGGCCAGTTATAGAAGATTTAAAAGGGTACTTATGAGGCAGCAGACAGACCAGTTAGCCCTCCAGTTCATGCTGCCTGAACTCAGCGTGGTTGACTGCAATCTGCAAGTCAGGCAGAAGGGAGAAGAGGTTGCGTGGAATAGAGACTGAATATTTCAGGGTCAGAGAACAAACGTTTGCCTCTCCTTGTTCTATGTCCTGCTATCCTCTTTGTGGCCAAGAACATCTTAGTGTGAGGAAAACGTTCTTCCATTTGTTTCTTATGTATCCAGCATTATTCATTTTGCTCCATTATCTCTAAAACACTGCAGACAAAACATTCTCCTGATCGAGTGGATGTGAATTCACGAAACGTGCACATGACGATTATTAAAGCCTGACTGTGTCCTTGTCATCGGTTGCATAACAGACTTTCAAAGAACCACCTTGTGCTTTGTCAGTGTGGCAGTCGAGTGTGATGTACAGATCTGCCAGTAGAGGGCACCACTGTCCAACTACTGTAACCATTCTTGTTTTGTAGCGGAGAGGAAGACATATATGGACATAAAAGGACGTAAGCTGCAGCTTCCCATGTATAGAGGAAAAAGGGGAAGATTTAAGCAGCTAGAAATGGGAGGATTTACACTGGAGTCTGAGGCATCGAGCTATCCCTTTAAACAGTTCTTTCCCCAAAACATCCCAGAATTCCCCTCAGAATTCACACACCGCGCTCCCTAACAGTGCAAGCTGAGTCAACCTTTGGGGCTCCCTGGGGAATGCTCGTTATACTGCCTCGGGCCAACCAAGGAGAGAACTGATGCGAATCATAGATCCAAGATGGAGGCATGTTTAAATAAATCGGTTCTTTATTTAGAGTACAAATTTCAAGAATCTGCAATAAAATAAATAAAACCTGCCAGGTCATACAGACAAATGTTTTTTAAACCATGACAGTTAACACGGGTCAGAAGACACATATGGATGTGTCCTGACGGAGGACATTGAAGGACACAGATGTAAAAAGGAAGTGAAAAACATACAAAATACAAAATGAAAAGCACGGCCTCTCTCTCTGTGTATAAATGTCATGTAAACTGCCATAACCAAACTGTAATGCTGTGGTAAGGTGGCAATTTATGCCACTGACTGAAGCAGACAAAGTTTACTGCAAGTAGTAAAAACACGGAGAGCTGTACTTCAATGTAGACTGCCGCCTTGATGGTGAAATACAATACCAACAGCGCAGATCCTTGGAAGATCATGCAAGATATTTATGTTAAAGCTTATTCCACCGCAAAGATGAATTAGCTTGACGGCTCCCGGAAAGGTGGCCATCTTCCCTTCGGACGGTAGCATGCTTATGCGTGTGTATCAGCGAGTTCTCTCGCACGTCTCTGACCTCGCGCTCCGCTTTTGACGCTCCTCCTGCGCAGGTGGACTACGCACCATGGTTAGCTGGACTGAGCCGGCGCACAAGCCCTATGGCCACACTCTGGGGTCCCAGACCAAACTGACCAGGTGCCTCATGCTTTAAGAGAAACTGTGGCAGGACGAAACATCGCCCCCCTGGTGGTCACAAATGCTGTATATTCTTACGCTACACAATTGTGCTATGATTGCACATAAACAGCTTATTATAAAAAGCTTTGACACAGTAGGCCTCCTTTAATACTAGACAAAACCGAACTGTTAAGAAATGAAGCAGTGAAGAATCTGTCGAGTACATTTCTATAAAGGCTTTTGTCGAAGTTCGGGGGGAAAAAAAAAAATTTGTTTGCATAAGCCAAAAGAAGAAAGGGCGAAGCAGGAGCAGATGGCAGGGCAGGCATGGTGAGGGACATCACCCAGTCAGGGGAGTCCGCCACTGCACAGAAACTGCAGCCACTGCAAGTTCTTACTCCCTCGCAGAACCCATTACAAAAATGAAAAGAACCTGAACCAAAATCGGACTGTGGAAGGAGGAATCCCCAGCTGTGTCACAGCATGTCTGGCTCGGACAGCCAGTACCGGTGGCTGGATTTAAAAAGAGATGAAGACATTCTGCGCCTGACATTTACAGTACTGTCTTATTGCTTATTGCTCATGTTGAAAGGCAGGGGCAGGATCGGCTCCCACCGTCGCAGGACATGCAGCTCATGCAAGGCGTGTTATAGCTGCTGCGGCTGAAGAATCTCATAGTCGCATCCATTCAGATACCACTAATGACAAACCTACGCTCTTGAATATCCCACCCCCAAGCTGGGGTGTCTAGCTGGTGTGTGAGGTGTACAGAACACATGGGGGTTCTCTTCCGGAAGCACAACTCTAGAGGTCATTATTACAGCCCCCGTCTTCCTAATTAGAAGCTTAAAACTGGTTATTATGTGAAAACTGGGTATTTTGTGATAAATGCAATTAAACCAACCAGCCCCCCACACACACCCTCACTGCCATCAGGGTCTTGGGTACTCCCTTCCAGAGGTGAGCCATCTCCCAGAATGCCGTTCTTCTTAGCAGTTTACCTATGAAAGAAGAAAGAACGTTAATGGTTAATGGTGATGAACAATGGCTTTGATTGACAGGTGCTGATCCCTTCGCTTCCCAAAATAAAGGGAGAGAGATAAAAATTAGACTCAAGAAACATGAGCATTTGGGAGAGAGCTGCAGTTTGTCATGAGTATCATGGAGTAATTAGTGACTAAACCTGAGCCAGTGGTTTGGAAGTGAAATTATGAGTAATTAGTGAGAGACAGAGATGGACAGTGAGGGATAGAGGGACAGAGACTGGCAATGAGGGACAGAGATGGACAGAGAGGGATAGAGGGACAGAGACTGGCAATGAGGGACAGAGATGGACAGTGAGGGATAGAGGGACAGAGACTGGCAATGAGGGACAGAGATGGACAGAGGGACAGAGACTGGCAATGAGGGACAGAGATGGACAGTGAGGGACAGAGGGACAGAGACTGGCAATGAGGGACAGAGATGGACAGTGAATGATGGAGGGACAGAGACTGACAATGAGGGACAGAGATGGACAGTGAGGGATGGAGGGACAGAGACTGGCAATGAGGGACAGAGATGGACAGTGAGGGATGGAGGGACAGAGACTGACAATGAGGGACAGAGATGGACAGTGAGGGACAGAGACTGGCAATGAGGGACAGAGATGGACAGTGACGGATAGAGGGACAGAGACTGGCAATGAGGGACAGAGATGGACAGTGAGGGATAGAGGGACAGAGACTGACAATGAGGGACAGAGTGAGGGACAGAGACTGGCAATGAGGGACAGAGATGGACAGTGACGGATAGAGGGACAGAGACTGGCAATGAGGGACAGAGATGGACAGTGAGGGATAGAGGGATAGAGACTGGCAATAAGGGACAGAGATGGACAGTGAGGGACAGAGGGACAGAGACTGGCAATGAGGGACAGAGTGAGGGACAGAGACTGGCAATGAGGGACAGAGATGGACAGTGAGGGACAGAGGGACATGCCCAGGGCCACTAATGTCCCACTGTATTTCCTGCATTTTTATTCCGTGATACCCAGGGCACCCCACCTCCACCACAAATACCAGCACCAGCACCAGAACAGCACCAGCACCAGCACCAGCACCAGAACAGCATAAAATGCTGTTTACCTTTTAAAAGACCAGATTAGTCTCACCCAGTGTTATGATCAGTTTCCCCCTCTGGAAGAGCGAGACATGCGTTGGTTACAATCTGCTTTTTTCTGTCTGTCTGTTAATATCTCTGCACAGTGTGTCAGGGTCTCATGTGGGATTTCCTGAAGCTTCTGGCCTGGCAAATCTGCTCACCTCCTGCTTGCTCTTCGTCCTCTGGCCGATGGAGGAGGTAGAGGAGTGAACTCCAAGCAGGGACGTCTCTTCTGCGGACTCCATGCGTGCCGTGTCCACTGAGTCATTGTCACTCAGTTCGGGGCTGTTTGCATCCAGGGGATCTGGGATCTGGGCCACCTGGAACCTGGAGGGTGGCAAGTCGGATTGGCATGGGGGGGGGGGTGGAGCTTCCGTGAAGCAGGGGGGTGGGAGGTGTAAGGCTGACCCACCCCAAGGAGGACTAGGATATCATGCAGAAACCCTAATACATTCACATGCAAATGCCCGTCCTCACCTGCCCACAGACAGAATGGTGAGCTCCCCGGGCAGCGACGCCTGGGCAGGCCTGGTGGCCTCATCCTTTTGCCTCTGGGCCTGCTCCTGGGCGTGATTATGGGTAGATGGAGTCAGCTCAGGCCATTTTTTTTGGCTGCAGCGAGAGCAGCAGTACGTGCCGGAGTGGAGGCCCAGTCCGTTAATGGTGTGAGGATGGCGCTGGTGTGGGCAGAGGCGAGGCAGCGCGCGGAACTGCACCAGGGGAGGCAGTGCTGGCAACCTGGGAAGGAAGGTGGCCTGTCACCAACAGGGGGCAGCAGAACGCACAGCTCAACATATTTACACAGTGTGAATTACACAGATATAGGCCACCTCCTGGCCCAATTGTTACAAAAGAAATAGCAGAGCCCGTTCTGCGGTGTCTACGCACGGGGGGGGTGTGCTTCCTGATGACTTGCCTTTCCAAAAACATTTAAATATTGGCAATTTTAGGGGTGTTTCCTGTCGGGCATGACAAGACAACAGGCAGCGCAAGTCACGTAAGGACACTGTCAGAGCAGTTGTATCAGGGGCCGGGGGGTTGAGGCGAGTTCCCTTTGGGCCACCCTGGGACCGCGCACACAGGGAGCTGCAAGCGGAACGGGCCTTCGGAGACGATCTGGCCGTCCCGGATCAGCCTCCTAACAAAGCAGAGAACAGCCCGTAGCCACGGAGACAGCCGCTTTGTGAGCTGTTAATCCGAGGGGGGGGGGGGGGGGGGCGGGGGTGGAAGATCAGGTGACACCGTGGGCGAGCACCTGGAGGACCTACAAGGCCACAGTGGCTGTGACTCGAGGCTCATCGCTTACGCCACGGCTGGAGCGAAATTCAAGATGCTGACGGCAATCGCTTCCCGGGGTCAGGTGACCCTACATCCCCACCCAGTGGTCTTTTGAGGTGACTGCGTGACTTAGGGCTACAGGAGGACACGTGTAAATAAAGCCAGACATAAGAATGAGTTAGGAGGGGGAGGAGGAGGAGGAGGAGGAGAAGGAGGAGGAGGAGGGCCTATGGCGGCAGTGCTGGGGCAGGCGAGTTTCTCACTTGAGGGCTGAGGTCTTGTTAATGGCTGCCTGCTGGTTCTCATACTCCAGGAGAAGCTCCTCCAGAGCAGCTGCATTCTCTGTAGGGCGGGGGGGGGACTACCATTAAAGTGTGTCCCCCTCCTAAAGAATCTGAAGCTCTACAGAACCCCTGCGGTACCTTTCTTCTCTGTGATGAGGCGCACCAGGACGCTGATGGTGTCTTCGTTGGGGTCGTCCACGATGTACGGGCCGGAGGTGGCTGCGGGGACACAGGGAGACAGTCTGCTAGGCCGAAGCTGCGAGAAGAAAGTCCCTGTGTGCTTGGTTTCAACACATTCCACAATGAGAACAACCAAGAAAAGGGGCGTTAGGCTTTAAAATGTATGCTTTTATGCAAACGACATCACAGATTTACAAGTAATAACCAATATAATTAGTCTCATATGACTACAATATGCTTTTTTGGAAAAAATTTTATTCTAACCAAATACTTATAATATATAGTTTATATTCTCTCACCCACCCTGTAAAGACAATGAGAACTAGTATCTATGGCAACAAGGCCTTTCCCATGATGGAAGAGCAGCTGGGAACAGAGAGGTTCCTCCGGGAGGAGGACACCTTTAGCCCGGAGGAGGACACCTTTAGCCCGGGAGGAGGACACCTTTAGGCCGGAGGAGGACACCTTTAGCCCGGGAGGAGGACACCTTTAGGCCGGAGGAGGACACCTTTAGCCCGGGAGGAGGACACCTTTAGCCCGGAGGAGGACACCTTTAGCCCGGAGGAGGACACCTTTAGCCCAGAGGAGGACACACACACACTCTACAGCAACCCAAGGTGGTCACTGCTGTGCTACATCGGAAAGGCTTTTTTACTCCCCTGCAGTCAGACACTCATGCTCTGTAACAGTGAGTAGCTCAGCTGAATCGGTGGATGGAGTCCAATGACGGCTCTGCCGCCAGCTGCTAACCTCCGAGGAGCAGGTCTTGGACCAGTGCACCCGAGTCCACGAGAATGCTAACAGGCTAATAGCTAACTGGCACCGCATCTGGTCGATCAAGCACAACTGGGCCGAGTATCACCCACATGAAAGTGACAGAGCTTACTGTCTCCGCTGCTGAGGAGAGAGAATGTGGCCACTGGGGGGGGCGGGGGGGGGGGGGGTGACTGGCAAACGAGCCAAGGAAGAATGCTGAAGTGGCCGTATGGCAAATAAAGGTGCATTTATGTAAGCCAGGCCTGAAGGGAACCTGAATGGGCTGGAGAGAGCCTGAGTGGACCAGACAGAACCGAAGTGGGCAGGACAGGGCCAGAGTGGACCAGACAGAACCGAAGTGGGCAGGACAGGGCCACAATGGACTGAACAGGTCCGCCGTGATGCAACTTTAGGTTATCTGCCACCCAGGGTGTGCGGCGAGGGCACAAACTAACAGGCAAAGCGCACGTGAGCTGAGCGTGATCATTACACGCAAATGACGGCCGTGCCATCAGGGATTCAGGGTGTTCAGGTTCCAGGTCTCAGGAGAGGTGTGTCGCTGCTCTGTCCTTCCAAGAGGCATTTAGCATTTAGCCTGCCGTGTGCTATTAAAGGGTAACCGCTGCAACTCGCTGTTTGTCCGCAACCCTGGGCCTGTGTCAACGCGCTGCCATCGCTGTCCAGAGTGACTCACCCCGTCACCGTGCTGCAGCAAGCTGTGACTTAACTGGGCCACTGTGTTATCGGCACGCACTGCTCCGGGGGGAAGCATACTCTCCAGCGCTCCCCCATCCCACGATGCATGCTGGGAGATCAATGGGGTCCAGGCCCCAAAGAAGGCTCCTAATGGGGCTGGTCCCTTTTCAGAGGGACAAAGGACTGGGCTTGGACCCTAACCCTAACTGGTGAGCCCCACTCTGAAACGTCAGACAGGACAGGTGCCCTCCGGCAGACTCAACCCCCCCAAGCATTTCAAACCCGGAACCTCGGATCCACAGCGACAGAAAGGACCGCCTTCCAGCTATGGGACGTGTGCATGAGAAAGACAGCGGGGGGGGGGGGGGG
>JABFEB020000036.1:2074361-2086120 GCA_019775895.2 Stomatorhinus ivindoensis | reverse complement strand
CCCCCCCCCCCCCCCCCCCCCCCCCCCCCCCCCCCCCCCCCCCCCCCCCCCCCCCCCCCCCCCCCCCCCCCGACCCAGTGTGCTGAGACACACAAAGTGTGTGTAAACTCCACACGGGAGATAATAGACTCAGTGACTCATGAGAAACCGGCGTGTGACAGTGAGCGCTGACAAACAGATGCCCGGCCAGAGCCATGACCCCAAGCTGCCTGATCAGACCGGGCCTCTGTGGCACAGCACAGCGGCGTGACCAGATTTTCCGTGTAATTTAACGCCCCCGTCAACCCTTTCAACCAGTGCCATCTCTATGAAAAGTTTAAAAATAGCAACAAACTCCAGGCCCCACCCCCTGCGCTCGGCCCCTGGCCGAGCTGACAATGCCGAAATAAGCATTTGTTGCTTTTTGCGTGCTAGCCGGCCCTGCAAGGCTCCTACGCAAAGCTGCTGGGAAAATAACGACACAAAAGGAAGAGGAGAGAAATCTCATAAAGGCTCTTTTTACTGGAATCAAACCGGATATGGGGGGGTTGGAGACGTGAGGCCAACCGCTGCCGTTTGGTCTGCGGGGGGGGGGGTGTTTGAGCATTTTATGGTGTTTTTAACAAACAAAAAATTGGTCCGAAGCGAGCGACAGGCTTTATTGTCCCGCTAATATTCTGTCTGTGGTCTACGTCTGGGTTTCAGTAAGAGCTTCACTTCACAGTGGCTGCAGAAAACAGCCGACAGCGGCGGAAGAGCAGTGGCTTTTGGAAGCTTCGTGACATTTTCCAGACCGGCGGGTTAGCGATGGGCGGAGCCAGTGCATCGTTTGACCACCTGGATAGTGAATATGCCGGCTGCTATAATTATCGCAAACAGGTGACTTGGCAGTTAAGGACGCAGGTTGTCCCATTGTTTCCCTTCCACTTTAGGTCGGTGTGGCCTCAGCTGACCTGCCTTCACCTCTGATGTCATCGCCCGCTTAAAACCCTCATAGAAAAAGGAGGCGATCTTTAAGGCCGGTTTTGGCGCCGCGGGGGAAACGTGTTCCACGGCTCCTTCCGAAGGTAAGTGGGCCCCCAGGGACACGCTGGGGAGTGTTTTACACGCACCCACGCGCGTAAGGTGAGAAGTGCCGTCCAGCCAGTCAAACACAGGCCAAGGTAAAGGATAGCTTGGTGAAGAGTCTTGTGCATATTTTTAACCCATAAGTGCCTCCCTCTGTCGGTAAGCTTGTCCTAGCGACAGGTCAGGCAGCGGTGGGAGAGGAAGGTATCGGACCGGGACACAGAGCGGGATGCCTTTCCATCCCAGCCATTTCACTGGGTGACCACTCTCTCCTCCTGACGGTCAATCTGTAATTATCCTTGCTGGAAGAAAACGACTTGCTGCCACTGTCATGCACTAATTAATGGACACCAGTTGCCGTGGACTCGACCCATATTGGTTCAGGACCCCATCCTGGGAATGTCAGCACTGGAGCATGGGGGGGGGGGGGGGGGGGTTTCCTTTCACGTTCTAACACCCCTGCCTGTTCTAACACCCCCCCCCACTGAATGCCAGTGCACCATAATTACAGCTGCAAATCCAAACTGCTGCATCCCCTGCAGCAGCTATTTCTGGTCCCATGCGGGTTGTGTTGCAAAATGCAGACGCATGTGAGGGCCTCAGGCGAGATGGGTCGGGCCCCATATACCGCAGGCACGTGCAGATTAGAAGGACAGCGGCGGGAGACCAGTAGGCCGAAGCGACGTCCATATCATGGTCCAGCTGGATGGGAATAGAGCTTTCCGGATTGATTTTCGGTTCAAAACCTCAGTCGAGGCCGTCCTACGCACGGCAGACCGGCAGCCAGCTCTGCTGGCGGCCTTTCAATCACATGAGGTGGGGCCTGACGTTTCCAAAGGGCTGACATCACCAATACAGAGTAGCGGGTTTCCAGGGGACGGTTTCCAGGGGACACCCCCCCCATCCCCCGAGTGTATGGGTCCCCCATGAACACGCCACATGCCGGAGCCACGGCTGCATGTAACTGACGGCAACCTCAGCTTCCCCTCGCAGCCCGTCGCCAAAGACCCGGAGCACCGAGCTGAGGGAAAAGTCAGCAGTTTGACTCCTGCATCCCCTGGGGGATTGACGTGGGGGTGTCGTCCCCTCAGATCAAGCAACAGGCCTGTAATTAAGACATGTGCCTCTGACATGAAGACTGCGGCTTTCCTCTGGCGGGACTGCTCATTCCATTCACGTTCCAGGGCGGTTTTTCACATGGGATGGGCAAAATTCCTGCCAGGAAGGATCCCACTTCAAAACGCCGGTACAAATCAGGCTCTTTGGAGTCTGGCTCAGAAAAATGCATAATGAAATGATAAGCGGCCCAAAATCCCTCCCCTTTCCAAGTCGCCTGACGCGAACTGCCGTATCACTGCATCTGACCTGAGCAGGGTCATCCTACGAGTCACAGAGCGAATAACTCTGATTATTTTGGTCATGCGCCACAGTATCCAGGCCTTGCGGGGTCACAGGGTACAGCGGGGAAGAGTGTGGAAGCCCTGGGGAGGGAGGAGGCCTCACTAAACACCGTTAAAGTTAAAAACGAGACAAACCACATGACACGAGTGCAAAAACACACGTGACGAGCATGGCAGCCTCGGGATGGCTTTTGGGTGACAGGCTGTAATTTGTGCCAGCTTGGCGTCCTGTCACATCAGTGCCATTAAGGTACCGGCGCTGCTATTGCTGGGTCTGAAAATGACATAGCCGCAAGGTAATAACACGGGGACCCATTCACACTGGGTGTGTAACGGGCCTGGGGGAGAATGGCATGTGTATGTAACTGCTCGTTTCAAACCCACAAAATGAAAGACAAACTCATAGCCCCTCACCCCAAGATTATGCCTGAGAACGCTGTGTTTACATTTGAATTTTATTAATATAGCAGGGTCCTGTCCTTAGAGCAGGGTGGCCGATCATATCCACAAAGCGCCGGTGTCTATGCAGGTTTTTGGGGTAACCTTTAGGTCAGCTGTTCAAACCCAGGTGTGAGGACTCTTCAGCCAATCAGTCCTCTAATTAGTGACCTAATTAGGGAGTTTCAGGGAAAACCCGCACACACAGCAGTCAATTCTGGATAAGACTACCCACCCGTACTCTAGAGCAACTGCGGGCTAAGGGCCTTGCTCAGGAGCCCAACTCTGCAGGGTTTGGGATTTGAACCGGCAACCTTCTGATCACTGGCACAGCATCCTAACCCCCTGGGCCACACAGCACTTACATCACCGTGGCCCCGCCTTCTTCACGGCGTGCCATGGAAAAGCTCAGGTGAGCTGGAGTGACAGTAATGTTGTCAGCAGGAATATTCCTGAGCCAAACAGACACCCTCCCAACCAAAGGAGACACTTGTTTTGCTGGATGTTAATGGCACAGTGAGGTATTTATAACCCTGCGGCGTATTAGAGCAGGTCTGCAGATGAGGGCCTTCATTCCATGTTTGCATGTCTGCCAGAACTTTTCATGGTGCCAGATGTCCTCTAAGGGATGGCCAGAATGTATACTAGAAAAACAACGCATTCTTCTCCAAGTTTCACCAAAAAAATCCACTTTGCTTTATATTGATTTTGTGTTTCATTCCATTGCTCTTTTTGGATGGATTTTGGTCACCGTGGTGACTGTGGGATGTGGCACGGCCTATCGCAGGTGTACTGCCGCCCCGGTGCGTATGAGCAGAGCGTAACCCACGAACCCTGTGGCGCTCGGGCCAATCGAATGAGTGCTCTTCAGACAAACCGAATCCCAGCCCAGGGCTCGGGTCGGCTAAGCCGGCCGGCAAACAGGAACCGTGAAACCGAAAGGAGAAAGGCAGAATTTTCAGAACACGACGGGATGTTTTTGTAGTGGAGGTCAGTGTCCCTGACGTCAGATGTCAGATGCCCCAACGTCACATGACCCACATACATGAGACACACACAGGCATGGCCTTCGGAGAGGATACCAGGCTCCTGCACCGCACCACGATGCACCAAGACCATTCGAAGCGAGAAGGGTCAGTCTAACGTGCAGATATGTCTCGCACAGTGTCCTTGCCAGCAGACTCGCCACATTTAGAAGTTGCTTCACTCGTCCGCCACCGGTTTACTTGGCCCAAACGCATCCCTCCATCCTCCCCACGCTGACCGCGTCTGTCCCACATCCTGCCGACGACACCTATTACCGCCGAGGTTCTTGGCCGCGTTAATTCCGACAGCCACTAACACCATATTTTGGTCACTGTTGTGGACCAGAATTCCTGATGCACTCCTGTTCTGATCCTCTGCACCTGGAACAAAGACCTTCCCAATCCCGCCATTTGTCAGACACTTTGTGATCATTAGTCTGAGTAGCAGGCATGCAAACTGGGCTCCGACCAAAGCAGTGGCATGTCATCGTTACCCGGGGCCAGAGCCTGCGATCATCACCAGCAAAGCTTTCATTTTTTCCCCTCGTATTCAACCTCAACGGAGTGCTGGTTTCCAGCAAGGTAAGTAAATAGTATTAAAAAGGGGGTTGGGGGTATTTTCAAGACTTGGTGGTCTTGAAGTCACCCAACAATTACAAATCATGTGCCAGAAACCATACATCGTCCACCGCGCCTGGGTTTCTCAAACAGGAAAACATATGCAAAGGACTGACCGCTCCAAGCCTCACCTGAACCAGAAATACGAGTCTCGAATTAACACGTCCCCCGGAGCTGCTACAGATCGCTGTTTGGAGCAAGGGGCATTGTGTTGTCCAGACCAAAAGCACACAAATACAAAAGGGACTTGTGTCTGGTTAAAACACAATGTTCCCGATGTGTTCTGACCAAAGTCGGATACACGCAGAGGGACTGGCGCCGTGCCCATCACGGCAGGTTATTCATATTCCGGTCATACCTGGAGTTCCTCTAAACGCCCTCTTAATTTCATCGAAAGCCTCCCCAGGGCAGGTGAGTAAACTGCTTGAAAATGCGGGAAACACGAGCCCACGGTCGTTTTGGGATCATCACACGTGAATCATTCTAAGGAGTAAATAGCGCGCTTACTTCGCAGACTGAGCTGAATATTAGTAATGCAAACAGATTGAACCTGAGTGTGTCATACACGCAGTGACCAAATAAAACAAAAACAAAAAATAAGGTGCAGACTACCTAACCCTCCATGCTGACACAGTTTTATTGGCGACACGTAGGCTGTTATTTTAACACCTTTTCCCCACGTGCATTTTCCCAAAGTGACAGCGGGTAATTTGCAGAGATGTAGGTTAATGGACCGTATCAGGTTAACCTGCATTAAAACCTGTCATCAAATGACAGGAATGATCGCGTCAACGGAACAAGCGACAACAAACAAGCCTCTCTGTATTTTTGTTTAAAATTACCGAACAAACAAGCCTCTCCGTGTGTTTGTTTAAATATTAATTAAAACAGAATGCCTTCATTAACATATACTACCGTGCGAGGCCATATATCTCTGTGAAAAGGGCGTTTACAGGAGTTTGGTTAATCTTTTTTTGACAGCGGCATTTAACACGTAGGAAAGCCTGACTTGCAGAGATGAGGCCCCTGCGTGAGTCCATGGCCCCTCATTTAAGTCCTTTTATGTTCCCCGATCAGCTGAGAGTCGGTAGATGTGAGCGGTGCGGCGGCACAGTGGACGGGCGCGTACGTAGTGACTGGCCGATCCCACTGTAACCTTCTCATTCCCAGTTACTGCCGGTGTAAAGTTGCCACGCCTGACATTGAATCCGACCGCAAGGAAACCATCGAGCGACCATGAAGCTCCCAGGCTGCTTAAATATTAACACTGTATACACTGCCAGTGAACATTGATCGTAATAATCCGATGATAAAAATATCCAGATGGACCGCAGGGATAAAACCGCGGTCCAAACATACCCGTGACGGCACACTGCGGTCCGAGCAGACCCGCGACAACACACCACTGTCCAAACAGACCGGTGATAACATACTGCGGTCCAAACAGACCTAAGATAATATACTGCGGTCCAAGCAGAAATGTTATAATACACTGCGGTCCAAAAACACCCGCGATAACAGAACGCGGTCCAAACAGACCTAACCGAACCGGACTGAACCCATCGGTACGGCCGCAGCGGGACGTCGGCATGGCGGAGGACAGGTTTTAAACATTTATTTATTTTTTAATTTTTATTTCACTACAAAGACGCCGGATCCTGAAATAGCAAATGGCAACGAAATCAAATGATAATAAGACCCTAAAGATGCAGTTGATGTAACCTGAATGAAACGCTGTTTCTAATAAGCCGTTCCTATTTTGGTGGGTCGCAATAATTTACACTGAATAGACTGAATCAGAAAGTTTCCGACTTACCGGGCCGGTGGGCGAGTGCAGTGAAATCAGCGACCTATAATCATGGTTCATTTGTGGGTGTTTTGGTGTGAGAGATGCCGGTCGGAAATCGGTGTCCTCGCCGGTCTCGGTTTTGAATGGAGCAACTCCGCTGCTCGGCGCAGAGGCTGCGACGTCACCGCTGCCGGGCTCCCCCCGCAGCGGACCAGCCGGCCGGCTTCCTGCGCTGAAATTACACACGCTGGCACAGGTCCCGATCCCCAGCCCGTCAGCGGCGCGCAGCGCTGAGAGCTTACACGCAGACTCCAAATGACATGGAGAATCCCCGGAATTCAAGGACGGTTTAAAAATGGGGAGAAGGGAACTTCAAGAGAGATGGTACAGTGTCTGGGAGCATGTGTGGGGGAAGGAGGTGTTCGTGGAAGTCAGGCCCAGGAACTGGGACGCAAACTGAGAAGGTATGACTGAATAAACTTTCAGACTGGCTCTGAATCAAGATCCCTTTGTTGGACTTTTGCCGGTCTTAATATGTAGGATAAAGACACCCAAGGGAGATGGGGGGGAGTTGGGGTAGAGTTCCATGAAAATGTGCAACGAGAGACCAAACTGAACTGTATTCAGTGTCCTGACACACAGACATTTTTGTTGTGACTGGAGTTCTCTTGCTCTGGTCAGAACCTAAGACAGTATATCAGTGTTAGTTTGCAGCTGTGCTCTGAAATTGGGGTCATATAGCAGGACCAGATGGGTTAGGAGAGCAGAAGAGGGCTGTGGGTGTAGGGGCGTCGTCCCAGGACTCTGCCAGTGTGTCCATATCAGTTTTTATTACCAAAGGCTAATCCGCACCCGCTGCTCCCAGAGCAAGGCAGGCGGTAGCACGTATGAATACGCTAACCATCACTGCAACTGACGCCACATTCTGCCAATACAGTACTGATCTGGAGGCTTCTGCACATCCCACTCTTCCACAGACAGGGGGCAGTAAAACAGACAAAGGACAGACATTCACAGGAAATTCTCAAAGCAATGTGACCATATTTGAACGTCCGACTTCATTTTGCAATTATCTTTTGTAAATTTTAACCGTACATAACAAACATGCCTTTCACATCTTATACAGACAAGCTCTTTGGTATGTTACATAATGAACCACTAACAATATTTCGCATTTGACCTTCAAAACTAGTCATGCTAGTTTGTGTCAAAAGGTTATTAGTTGGGAGAGAATACTCAGATTAACTCTCCATGGGGTACAATTACCAAACAGAAGATACAAAGGATCTAATTTTTGAAAGACGGAAGTGCTTGTTTTTAGTTCATGTAGTCACTGGCTTCATTCATAAAACATACCCGGGTTCGACCACCTTCAGCAGGGGCAGAGGATGTTATTAAACCAATACACTATTTAGGAAAAGTGAAGAAAAATGTTAAAGGTCTGACTTCGAATAAGGAGAAAAGAAGTAACCCAGTTACATCATATTTTGTCTGTTCAGTTACGGTACAGTAACACGGTCGCCGTCATCCGTGTTTCACAGCTCAGAGAAACTCACCTCACTCTGAATGGTGGACAGGCTCCTACAGTATGCATAAATCTGCCTCGCGCGGAGGAGTGTCTCTCCGCAAATGTCTTCATCAGTGTGCCGCAGGAACTTTTTTTTACCCCACAGGCAAGAATCCACACTCGCAGCACAAACCCAGTAACTCCTGTTCTTGAATGCGACTACTTGGCGAGCGATCACGGCAAGCTCCTAGAATGCGAGAGCGACTCTTATGGGGGGTGGGAGCCGTCGGAGCAGCATGGGGGAGCACGTCGGTGCTGAATGATGGGATGAGGTCATCACTCATGCGCCAGTGAACTTTTTAATGACAAAGAACCCACAGTGACACAGAAAACATAACAAGGATATGAGATATTATAATTGCACTATGAATCTCTGCACAGTCATCTGTAATACTTTAAATGTGTGGCGGCACAAGCCCTGCAGAACAGAAACCAGAACAAGTATATAAAAATAGGCCATTAGATTCATATCAACAAATTCAAGACTCGGTAACACTATGTACAAAGAAGGCAATATATACCAATATTTACAATACACACGGGACTTCTTCCACAAACAGGCAGAAATGCTACTTCACAAGAACACGAGTTACGGAATGCAACAAGACAACTGATATCTGTCTGCATGGTTTTCGTCGACTGGGGCGGCGTCCATCGTGCTCGACGTATGCAGCAGAGGATCCTGGGAAGCCTGGATGGTGAGAGATCTTCCGCTGTGCGGTTCGCCCCACCCGGTCGGCACGTGAACAAACCCGTAACCCTTCCGTGACATGCCCCCCCGGGGAGTACATCATACCAGCAATTTACGGGTCCTTTAAAATCCTCATTTTGTCATATACAATGACAAGACACGTAATCTCAAGTGGGGGGGTGGGGCGTGTCTTTCATCTGTATGAGAACCTAGACTACAATTTTACAGGGATTTTAAATATGAGGGACAAAGTCCTTGGAAACAGAGTGAACTGAAAAACAAATTCTCAGATGCATAAGAATCACCAGTGATGAGCAGTTCTTGCAAACGGGCTGGAGAAAATGGTACAATCTCCCTAAATGCACACGCATGGAATGGTGAGCCTGGCACCGATAACTGGACACGAGGGGGCACTATGACAGGAACGCCACAGCCTTACTCGAGCCTGTGAGATCGTGGCCTCACCCCTGACGTTAAGCCTGCTGGCAGCCAACGAAAACGCCCACGGTGCTGAATGCGGCAGGGAGCCAGGAAAGCAGGCTGGGGAAACAGCCCCCCCCTGTACGTCTCTCCCTGCTCCCCCCCAGGGTGTCACTGCTCCTGTATGCATATGGCAATGGGATTTAGGGAACCGGTTTCCCCTCGCAGACTCTGCCATGGGAGACACCTATCAGACGCCCAACTGATGCTTATTTAAGTTCAGCTCCTTAACGTACTCAATGGAGATTCTCATACACCACTGGAAAGACCCCAAAGGCTGGTGAGCCTGGGATCCTGGGGCAGATCATTGGACTCGGGGGGGGGTGGGGGGGGACAGACAATCTCAAGTCAGGATTCCCTGACCGGGTGTAAGAGCTACTGTGAAGAGATTTTGAAACACATCCATTTGGATTCAATGTGCAGATGCCAACAAAGCCCACTGGTGCATCACTGGCCAGACTGGCAGGTTAACTCCCCTTCCACTGGAAACAAAAAGGAGCCCGTTCAGCCCTTCAGGGTAACAGACATCTTAAAGGCCTGAATAAAACTTCACCTTCCACCTGCATGTAGCCACACAAGATTAAATTAAGTGCTGTAAAAGATTTAACAAAAAATTAAAACATAAATACTGTACAAAAGTGTTTCCCGGTGCAACACCAAGGCAGAATGTATCTTTATCTAGTAGCGTGCTGTTTAATATATATATATACATATATACATACGTATATATACATATACATGTATATATACATATACATATATATATATATACATGTATATATACATATACATATATATATATAAAATTATTTTAAAAAGAAAAACTTAATGGCGGAAAATGAGTGATTATGTTTGAATAAGCTGCTGGATTTGGAAGGTTGGTGTGTTCCCACAGACTTGCAGTGCGGTCACATGATGGCATATCATGCCCTCGCTCAGTGCCCCCTGGGCACACACATCAGTTACTGCGGCGTTACTCTTGTACAGCAACAATCAGGAGATTAAATACATAAAGCATCTTCATTAGACGTGTCACAGTTGGAACTGACAGTAGAGATCACATTTTCACTGGCTGGAACGCGTAGCCGGGGGTCGCATCCTGTTGCCGTTCTCTCTGTTTCTCACTCACTCCGCCCACTTCAGGCCTGATCGAGGTCTTCGACTGTAACCGGATTAGCTCAGGATTTGGTCTGTGGTGGCAGAGCCGGGTCCACTAACTTCAATGCTAATCTTGCTGCTCCGTCTCACCTTCAAAGAACAAGTTCTCCATCCTCTTTGAAATGACCTTGCTTTCTGTTACTCACTCAGGTCGCCGTAACGGGAGGCAGAGTGAGGAGACAGGAATACGAGCAGAGCGCGACTGACATCTAACACAAAAAAAAACAGCAAAAGTAAAACACAATCATCCACTGAAACTAGTAAAGACGTGACCCGGACGAAGGGACCCCCTTCCTGCATTCTCATAGACATGTTGGTGGCCAATCAGAAGACATTTAGGAAGGGGGATAGCAGAGAGTATGTGCTGATTGGCAAGTTCCGGAGGGGGCGGTCCTTAGGGAAGGGGGAGAGTGAGGATGGGCGAAATGCTGAGGCTGGAGGCTGGACTCACACCCTCCACAGGAGCAAGTGGTTGGTGCTATCATCCCGCCCGACTGTTTCGCTGCTATTGGTCAGCCGGAAGTCCTCATAGCCGTCACCCCCGCTGATGACCAATAGGTTGGACTTGGCAGGGAGGGACGCTGAGGTGCGTCGCCGGGCAGAATCTCGTCTTTGGAGGCCTGAACTGCTGCTGTTCCCACTCTGGGTGGGATTACCTGGAGGCCAAAGGGCAGAAGTCATAGGTCAATTACGCCGGTTAACGACGGTATATGTATCCGTGCAATTGACTGTCATATCAGTGGTTGCAGTACCTGACTCAGGCTGTGGGGGGAAGCAGAGGTCGAAGCCCTCTGGCAGCTCGATGGCAGTGAGGAAACGCACGTGGCCCGTGTGGCCGTGGGCGGAACCCATGGGAGTCAGGGGACCGCGTAACGAGCTAGATCCGCCACTGGCTGAGACGGGCGGGATGGCCAGTGTCAGAACCACTCCGGCGCTGGTCCCCACCCAGAGCAGGTCCTTGCAGGCCAGCAAGGCTGTGATCCGCAGGCAGGCTGCCTTGTGTTGCCGGATAATAGCATCTGAACCTGGCCATGAATAAGTTGCGTGACACTTAGCTTCCCAGACCAAGCTAATCGTAGTCAGACCAAAGTAAAGACCAAGGGCCTATAGCCGTAAAGATGAGCTCACCTGCTAGCATCTTGTGGACGGCAGGCGCTACGTCCACTTCGGTCAGGCATTCACAGGTGGGGGCATGATAGAGACGCACCTGAGCACTGCCCTGCAGGGCGATCCAAACGCCCTGACCATAACTCACCATGCTGGTCACACAGCGACTGCTGTCCTGGCCAACCTGGAAGGAATGCTGTAGAGGGACAGCACGTCACAGTTAGGGACGGGCTAAACAGGAGCAGACAGACCCAAACTCTACAGCTATGGGCCAGGCGGGAGCAGAGGGAGACCCAAGCTTGGCAGCTATGGGCCAGGCGGGAGCAGAGGGAGACCCAAGCTTGGCAGCTAAGGACCAGAAGAAAGCAGAGGGAGACCAAACTCTACAGCTACAGGTCAGGCAAAAGCAGAGGGAGACCAAACTCTATAGCTACAGGTC
>JABFEB020000036.1:2063854-2074261 GCA_019775895.2 Stomatorhinus ivindoensis | reverse complement strand
ACAGGTCAGGCAAAAGCAGAGGGAGACCAAACTCTATAGCTACAGGTCAGGCAAAAGCAGAGGGAGACCAAACTCTATAGCTAAGGGCCAGATGGGAACAAAAAGAGATCCAAACTCTACAGCTACAAGCCATATGGGAGCAGTGCTGGAATGTGTAGGTCCTGCCCATTCTCTTCACATTAATGCTCCTCTATTTTTCACATTGTTCTTTTGCAGCTCAGCGCCCGGCATGGTACCTCCTGGGTCAGGGTGCTGGTGTTGATGATAAGGATCCGGTTTTGGCAGCCGCACCACAGTTTCCCAGCAACAGGTACCATCTTGGTCACTGGGCCTCCAGGGGTCCCCAGGCATAGTGTCTGGGAGCTCTGAGGGTCCCAGAAACTTCCTGTGGGAGGGGTTTGGGGTGCAAGTAATTAAAAACATTCACCTATGCTAGTGGTGTTCAGTCACATCAATGCGTCATTTATTAGCAGGACTCAGTGACACATATAAGGTCTAGGAGTCATTGGGAATAATTAATATAATCGTCTTCATATGACGAAAGATTTTACTATTTTGACTATTTTCTCACCTGCTTCTCTTTGATAGACAATGACCTCGCCATTAGCCAAAGACACAAAAACCTTGTTGTCAAGGTACCTGAGAAGGAACCAAAGGAAAAAATCACACCACAAAAATCACTATGCTAGGACCAGAGGTGCCTCTAGGCCGGCAGAATGAGCCCTTACAGGATGCTCAAGATGGACGCTGCATGTTGCATCTTCATGCTGTTCTTTCGGTTCCGGATGTTGTCCGACGACTGGTAGACATGGATACTGCCAGGGAAAGTGACCCAGAGACTATGAGGCCCAACACACAACGAGAGCCCACGAGGCCCAACACACAACGAGAGCCCACGAGGCCCAACGAGAGCCCACAAGGCCCAACGAGAGCCCACGAGGCCCAACACACAACGAGAGCCCACGAGGCCCAACACACAACGAGAGCCCACGAGGCCCAACACACAACCAAGCGACCAAGAAGCCTTTGACTCAGTGAGAGATCATTTTATAGAGTCCTATACACATCAGGTTTCAAAAAGCAGTTCATTTTAAGCAGAGCACAACTGGTCTTACAGACCAGGATGTTTGCATGAAGGTCTGATGTCAGAATGGGGTGGCAGGAGCAGGACTGGTGACATGGGTAGCAGACTGGAGTGGTGGGCTGTGGGGGTCGTGGGCACTTACCAGCCATCCTCGGTACCAAGCCAGACGGAGCTCTGATAAGCCTCAGGGTCGATGCTGAGCAGGTCATCCAGACTGGCACGTGTGAAGGAACCACGGCTGGAGCGCCGCATGGCCCTGCCGTCCACAGACCCATCCACGCTGAGGACGGCACCACCATACGGACTGGGCACCGGGAACTCCTGCTCCTCCTCCGAGCTGGTGGTCTCTGTCACCATGTCCTTAGAACCAGCACCCTCATCATCTGAAAATAGCACGAGACCGACTTAAAGCTCGTGTCTGAGTGTGTGTGTGTGTGTGTGTGTGTGTGTGTGGAAGACTCACTCCCGAAGCTGGAGGAGATGGTAGAGTGGCTGGCCTGACTCTGCAGGGTGGAGGATGGACTTGGGGAGTCCTCATCATCCGTGTCATCGCTGTCAAAGGGCATGAGCTCCCGTCCTGCACCACCAGGGGGCTCCATCATCTCCAGCGATGAGCCAGAGATGGAGATGTGGAGTTGCTGCTGGGCCGAGGGGGTAGGGTCGGGGGGAGGGGCACTTGGAATCGATTCAATGCGTTCGCTGAGGGGGAGAGAACAGCCGGCAATCAGTACCGAGAGTATCGGCGATTCGCCGCTCTGACTGCGGGCCCCTCCTCCCATTGGCTCACCGGCCCTTGAGGCCCGGCACGGCGGCGATGCACACGATGCGGGCCGAGCAGACGGCGATGCAGGCCTCCACTGTAGGCTCCTCCCGAATGTTGAGCAGGCACACCTGGCCTACGTATCCGTCGCTATTGCAAACCCACACCTCACACGGGCTCTCGGGGAGGCTGTGACTGGGGGAGGCGCATGAGAACTGGGGGTGGGGGGGGGGAAAAGCATTTTAATGACTTATAGTTATTATTATGCCACATTTTTTGTAACGGCGCATTCTTCAGAAAGCATTTCGAGAAATTCCAAACTGCCTCCCCCAGTATCAACCAATTGGCCGATCCTATTTTCCCATAAACCTGTTAATATTACCATGCGAGCTAACCGTGGTTGCTTAAGTGTAAATACAGTCAGGCTTTAGATGCAGCCAAGGCAAGGAAAAGAGGGCAGGGAAATGCTGCAGTGGGCGGAGCCAGGCTCACCTGCATGCCACTCCTAGTCTTCATGATGGGAATAGCCTTGAGGAACTCTGGGTCCCAGTGGTCCTTGTTCACTGCTGCTAGGGTAGTTACCAACAATGTTGACATGTGCTTCATAGTCACCTTAGCCTGTCCAAATGGTAAAATATCGGCAGGTCTCACCAAGCTTCTTCTTGGCGTCTTCCAAGGTCTGCTCGAAGCCGCTGCGGGCATCGGGGCTGGTGAACTCGAAGATGAAGGTGCTCTCGGCAGAAACGGTGGTAAGCTCCAGCTTGGTGGGCAGAAAGGTGCTGCTGAAGGCCAGCGACTGCTTCTCCGCCAGCTCGCGGTGCACAGACGCCATCAGGTCCTTGATGACGTCATCGAGGCTCTGTGGATGCAAGCGCAGGTCGACACGGCTCGTCACTCAGGGCGGGGCCATTTGCCAGACTGGGTCGGGCTTCGTAA
The DNA here is from genome assembly GCA_019775895.2 of Stomatorhinus ivindoensis. Taxonomy (NCBI): domain Eukaryota; kingdom Metazoa; phylum Chordata; class Actinopteri; order Osteoglossiformes; family Mormyridae; genus Stomatorhinus; species Stomatorhinus ivindoensis. The sequence goes on along the minus strand of JABFEB020000036.1, from coordinate 2,071,481 downwards.
TCCGTGTGTTTTGCAAGTATTTCACATAAGAAAAGCTAACTGAGGTGTAGCTGAGGTGTAGCTGAGGTGTAGCTGTATGGGGGCATGGAGGTCAGCACTGCTGCCTCACACCTCCAAGGCTGCAGGTTCGAATCCTGCCTCTGTTTTCCTCGTGTGTCCTCCAGCTGTGTAAGCGTGTTTACGTGTGTAGACAAGGAGCCAAACTGTGGAGACACCTAGCATTTTTGGCATCGTATTTTAAAAATAACTACATGAATGCAGCAATGTTCATAAACAATCAAAGAATGTGACAAATATACATTGGACAATTAAATGAGTAGAACAAAAGCTGAATCTCTAGAAACTGGAAGTGTTTCCAAAATTTTGGCCACTATAGGATGTGCATGGGAACTGCTTTAAAATGAGATCCAAGTGTGACATAAATGTGTGTGTGTGTGTGTGTACATGCGTGTGTGTATGTGTGTGAACATGTGTGTCACCTGATGTGGGAAGCTGAGGGTCTCTGACAGCTTGCTGATCTGGCCCAGTGTGCTCAGGTCCTCGTCTAGCCTGCTGATGGTCTTCTGGATGTTCTCCCGGTTTGTGGATTGCGAAGAACCTACTGGTGCAGGGTCAGGGTTCAGAGCCAAAGGTCCCTGCTCACTGTGAATGTGTCGCACGCTGATATTCCTCTAAAACGAACTACTGTTCAGGTGGCCTCCAAATGCATTGCGACTCATGAACAGATCTCTCCATGTGCATAAAATGTGTTATCATGGGCTGGCTTTACCTTTGACCATTTCCACATCTTCTAAGGCCAGTTTCCAGAGGAACTTGTATTTACTTGAGGTATCAATGACACTGGCAGCTGAGTATCTGTGAAGCGGCCAAAAAGCAAGATGACAGAGGACAGTTGCAGTATCAGTCAAAGGTATGAACACAACTACCAACAGAAATGTTAATTTGTACCATTGTCTACATTTTAGAATAATTATAAACACATCAAAAATATGAAATAACACGAAATTATGCTCTGATCAAAAATTATTAAACCAATTAAAAAAATTGTTGGGTGGGGGGCAGCTCTGCCCGTTGGGACTCAGAAGGTTGTCAGTTCAAATCCCTGTGGTTAGCAGAGTGATCCCACCTTTGGGCCCTTGAGCAAGGCCCTTAACACCAATTGCTCCAGGGACTGGTGGATGTCAATTTCATGAGGTGGTCTCCTTCAGCAAACATTGCATGCTTGCTGGAAATTTGAACAACTAGATGGAACACACACAAACTCAGAATTTGGTAAAATACGGGACTAGCTTCATAAATGCAGCACATGTGACAATCACTGTGTTGCTTACTTGACAGTAATCTATAAGAGGGCCATGTGTCACCTTGGCCAGGTAAACCACAAAATAAAGACATTAATTATGAACTCTATTGTGCATAAACCCAGGAATTACACCAACACTACAGTCTCAGGACTGGACATATCAGTCCGGAACATTCGTGCAGATCACTCCATTTTTCCTATATTTTCTTTGACACAAAAAGTTGCACAGTGACGATGAAAGGCCAGGGACATTAAGTGCAGTGTAAGCACGGAGCAGTGGGGAAGAGGACAGGGGGGACAATCGTGCACAGTATGAGGCAACTGAGTAAAGTGCGAGTAAGCCCTAATTTGGTCCGTATACGGGGGGTGGGTTTCATGCAGCTACCTGATGTGCTCAGCCTAGAGAACAGGTCCATTCCTGATAGGATTAGGCAGAATGATGATTTAAGGAATGTTCTGGACCGATATGTAGTATTGGTGTAATTCCTGGGTTTATGCCGTCCAGATAAAGTTAACAGGATGGGCCAGGTTGGGCCACGTGGACCAGAAACGGGACTGGACTCACAGGCTCATAGAGCTGCGGCGCAGAGAACCGGACTTTCGCTTGAGCGTTGTGCAGATGAGCAGGTCGCTGAAGAGGAACAGGGAGCGGTCCTTTTTACCGCCGACCGTCTTCTGCGGAGCGGGACCGGGGCAGAGGAGGAGGTGTCAGAACGAGGGCCAGAGAGGGAGTCATGGAAGGAAGGAAGAGAGGGAGAGGGGGAGAGAGATGGGGAGTCGGGTGAGAAGAAAAGGGGAAGAAGGAGTCAGAAGGATGGGGATAGAGAGACGAGAAAAACAGACCTCAGCACAGGAAGGATCAACAGTCAACGAGCATGAGCTTAAGTGACAGCGTGGTACAGGGATACAGTGTGAAGGGATCACTGTAAAATCTGGGGGGGGGGGGGGCGCTACTTACAGCTTCAACCACCATCTCCTGCCTCAGGAACTTCCTGTGGGGGTTGAGGATCTGATGGAATTTAAGAACACAAGGGTGAGTCTCCCACTGTGGGCCGGACATGACGATCAATCAAACAGATACAATTTACAAACGTAAATCCTCCCTCAAAACAGGATGTTAAGAAATTGGACTCAGTCTTCCTGGCTTTGTGCAATAACAAGACAAATGCACAAATGAATGATGCCGTTTTATACGTTTATTAAGTTAGCTAGAAGTGTGTTGCTGCTGCCCAGCTGAATAGTGCATGGTGGGGGTGGGGGGGGGATTCCTACATGCTCCACCCCCTCGATGTGTGCCTCGATCTCCTGCATGACCCGCGCCTCCCGCTCGACCTCCTCCGCGTTGCGCCGGCCCTTGTTGATCCGCTCTGCCAGGCACTTGATGTTCTTCTGGGCGTCCAGCAGGTAGCTGTGGTCTGGGTGGTCCTCTGGGGTGTGCTTCAGCAGGTCCTGGGGACAGGTGGATACGAGGCTTAAAGGCAGGCGTGCTCAGACACACTGGGAGGTGTGCAGCTATCTGAAGCTTCAGGGAGACAGCCAGTCAGATGCACCCCTCTTAAAAAAGGAGACCAGGGCTAATAGCCACGAGCTAACAGCTTTGAGCAAATGGCTATGAACTAAAGGCTACAGGCGAATGGGTATATTCTAACATCTACGGGCTAACATTTACAGGCTAACAGCTCTGAGCTAACAGCTACGGGCTAACATTTACAGGCTAACAGCTCTGAGCTAACAGCTACGGGCTAACATTTACAGGCTAACAGCTACGGGCTAACATTTACAGGCTAACGTTTACAGGCTAATGGCTTTGAGTTAATAGTTGTGGGCAACAGATATGATGCAATCTGTCCTTTTTAGGCCCTCTTGAAAAGAAATGATTAACTGTGTAGGACTGGAAGGAGAACAGGGCCTAAGCCCGAGTCCCTAGTGGGCATGTATTCTCATGGACATTTACAGACCTCTCACTCGGGGGCTTCAAAGTTCACTTTCCCACCGAAGGATGTAAGGCCAGCCCCTGAGGAAACGCGGGCTTCCTGGCCCGCAGACGGATGGCCGAGGTCTCACTGCGGAGGGCGGAAGCCCAGCGGGAGGGCGTGAACTCACCTTGACCAGAAGCTCGTATCGTGGGATTCGCTGCACCGGCTTGATCATCAGGTCACCCAGCGCCTGCTTCTCCTTGTTCTCCCGCATGCTTTGCTGTTTGGGGGGAGGCAACCACTGTTAGGAGACCTCAGAACATCGGGGACATGCCATCATCCTCTGATTTGAAACTCACAATTCTGCTATTCTGTCTTATAGGGAAATATTGTACTGAAATAAATGCAGCGGCGAGTTTTTTTCCACGTTCAAGAATCATGTGCTGAAAATCAGAAAGAGGCGTATTTCTGACCTACACAAGTCCTGCCATCAGTCAGGCTGAAATTGGCAGCTAGAAAAATCATTCCTTTATCACAGAATTCATTTCCATTAGATGGCAGTATGACCCAGGTAATACTGTACCGCTCATGTCCACTGGATGGCAGTATGTCCTAAGTAATACCACGCAACATAAGATACGGTGGGAAAGAAAAACGTGTAATATACTGAGGGCAAAAATAAATTTTGAAATGTAAATCATCGTGCCCTGTGATGGGTTGGTGCCCCATCCTGGGTTGTTCCCTGCCTTGTGCCCTGTGATGGGTTGGTGCCCCATCCTGGGCTGTTCCCTGCCTTGTGCCAGCAGCCTCCAGATTAGAAAAAACTCTCCAGACAAACACCATAAGCTTTGTACGTCTCTCTTGTTCAAGAAATGGCATCTTTTTGTGGAAGCTTCCATGTTCCAGACGATAACCTTGAATTGAACACCATTAGGTGCGAGTTATGGCAAATCTGCTGACTTGAATCTCAAGAACGGTACTGGTTATATATTTTTGTTTCTCCACAGATTTCCTGGCTTTGGATCAACAGGAAATGCAGACACACACACACACACACACACACACAAAAACTCACCTCCAGGAACTTCAGGAAAGCTGGTTTAGCCTCCTTGGCGATTCTCACGGCGTCTTTGGCAATCAGAAAGTTATCGATGTACGCAGAATAAATATTCACTAGTATCTCTTTGGAGAACTGTTGGGGGGAGGGGGGGGGGGGAGAGGTTCATGACGTCAGCAGCTGATGAGAGCTTGCAGGGCATAGCGAGGATGGCTGGAGATGCAGGCTATACACACACCGCTGGGGGGTGGGGCGGGGGGCAGCTCAGCCATAGCAACAGGCTACCACGCAGAGCACATCCAAACTTACCCAGACACAAACAGAGAGGCAGCGGGGAATCACTCAAGTCATCAAAACCAATTATGCCATCATACTGATGGTGCTTATTTAAAAAAATCTCGTTTTAATGGGTGAAGCGCAGCTTTCGCATAAGAGGGACGAGCAGCACACCTGCCGAGATTAGACTGCAGGTCTATTGGTAATTTGTTTATACCCATGTTTATTTAATAATACCGCATAAACCCAAACAGTGCCGGACCTGAACAGTAGAAGGCAGTAGAGTGCGTTTCTCATGGGGCTTCGCTCACTCTACACCTGCCTGCACACAGCCTGAACACCCAAAGACCCAAAGACCAAGAAAACACTGACGAGGCTGGGATGAAGCTTCTCTGCATTACACGCCTTGCTAATGCTACAGATTTATGCCGCATGGCTGCGGATTTCCATTTGGAAGACAAGCAAGTGACAAAACCATCTCCAAACTTGGAAGGAAAGGATTCCTTTGGACTGCGTGAATGTATTAGTTGATTTTTGATCAGTCGATAGTTGTTTTTGTTGACCTTCCTGTGACCTATGCTACTCAACGCTTGATCCCATTCATCTCCCAACGGGTCACTGTTTAGTGACGGCCAGCTGGCCCCAAGGAGCCGTATGAGGTCATGAGGGCGTGGCCTCACCGACTCCACGAGGAGGTGTCCGACCGTCTGCCTGTCGTGCCAGTCATTGACGCAGTCCACCACACGCTCCAGGAACTGCTCGTGGTGCTCCAGGATCTCAGGGACCTGGTAGAACATCTCGTCCACCAGCGAGGGGTCACAGAGGGGCGAATGTTCCGGGTGTTTCAGGGGTTTCATGTAGCCCTGAGACCGGGAGTGGAGAGAGAGAGAGAGAGGAGGATGGTCAGAGCACAGGGTCACCAGGGACAACATGACAGTCAGATGGATTTTAATGCTTAAAGTGAGGAACATGCAAATCTCTCCCTTCCTCATCCTGGCTTGAACCCCTAAGGGCCTCGCAGCCTTAAAGATGGGAGTGCAAGTAGTTTGAGGGGATAAGTAGTTTGAGGGGATTCCTGCCACCCGAGATCATTACAGAGGAGCAGCCTCACCTGGATCAGCGTGCGCAGAGACTCCACATAGGACTGCTCTGTGTCCAGCAAGGTCATCACCACATGCTTTCTCATGTCCTGCGGGGGGGAAGGGGGGGGGGGGACACGGTGATCACTCAGTGTCACAAGGGTTAGAGAACAAGCTGAGCGATTTCCGTGCAGGCATGTTGCTTTGTTTTTCAGATCTTTTTCTGCACACTGGGGAGCTTGAGCGCTAAACAGGAAGAATGTTCCAGTGAATCCCCACGGGCCATGTGCAGTGTCACCATCCAGCTCTGAGGAGCAAAGACCACGCAAAATTCACACCAGCCTAAAATCTTTGAGTGTGAGGATCCCACAGGCCACACCGATGAACAAATCCAGGGAATATGAGGGAAAGAAAATTGAACAGGTGTTAAGAGATATCTGACACACATTACTGGGGACAGAACCAACGTGTGAACTTACAGGGCATAAATATGCATTTATACTTGCAGACATGCATAGGTGTGGGGCAACTGGCATAGTCAGCTGACTCGTTCTGCTAGTACAGAAACCCCCCACCCCCATAGCGGGGTGCATAGAGGCCGAGTCAACCAAAGCACCCTTTGGCAAAGACAGCATCAGCCTGTTTCCCGCCTGGGTCTCATTTCACAGCCCTGATGGTCAGCCCCATGGCCCAGCCTTCCATTCCGCTTCCTGGAGCCAGGAGATCATGTGATCGCAAGCGACTAGTAAAAAGGCGGCTCTGGGTCAGAGGCGATGAGTCGAGTGGTCACGTCCCACCAGTCAGCCAATCCCTGTTGCAGCCACAGAATGCTCTAGCACTCCGATCCACTCCTGCGTTCTCGACAGGAACCCTGGTCAAAACAACCGCAAGCAGCCCAAAGACGGTAAACATGGCCGTACACTTCAAACGACACCCGGATAAAAATGGAACCGAACATGATGAGAACAATCAGTCGCATACTTAAAAGGACCCAGGACCCTGCCAGCTCGTCCGTCCTATGCCACCCCACAACCCTAGAGGGCGCCGTGTCTTCAGTACAGCAGACCCACAGACAGATGGCAAATAAATTTATTGTGGCTAGTGAATTAATCAAGGGGATGACGGCTCTTTCAAACTGGAAGTTCTCTTTATTAACAGCCACCATTGGGTTAATACTAGCAGCGTCACAAACAGAGCAGCCAACAATTTACTGGCATTACTGGTCCTGCTGACCAACTTGGCAGCGTTAATGCCAGATAATTGTGGACAGTGGGTGGGATCTGAACAAAATAAGAAGTTCACCTGGGTGACCCTGCACACTCATCCATCCATCACTTATCCATAACCTACCCATGCCCATACCTGGCTATAACAAACCACAATACCCATAAGCCCCTTCAATGAAACTACTACTGAGAAGTGCTGGGATTATGCCATGGAACTACAATACCCACAAGCCATGAAAAGGTACCAGGAGAAACCAATAGAAAGTAGGGCCCATAGAGGCAGGCGTCCTGTGCAGTAAAGCACTCACTGGGAGACTTTCAGTGGGCTGGACCATCACCAGGAAACCTGTTAATTATAATTATAATTAATAAGTCAATCAGGCATTTCTAATATGGAACCATAGCATAGATCTGAGGTTAATGTGACTCCATAAAATGCAATTACAGCAAGTAGCTCAAATACAATTACTCAGAATTATTTCCTAATAGAAATATTTCACGGTCACCTTGGCTGAACAGAGCCATTATTAAAATTCAACTGACCAACATGTCATGGGCACATAAGCCTGTTCATTTACCTGCTTAACTCATTCCGCTTAATAATCTAATTAAGTGTATAGAACATCATCAACACGTAATTACGCCATCGCACACTCCGTCTGAACGCTCTCTTCCAATGGAAGAGGTCATGGAGTTCAACCTCATGGAGAAACCTGCGGTCAATATTTCCCTCGGACGGGCGCAACCGGGGGTAAACACCGGGGCGGGAG
>JABFEB020000036.1:2025852-2041441 GCA_019775895.2 Stomatorhinus ivindoensis | reverse complement strand
TGAGGAAGAGGAGGGTTAGGGTTAGGGGGATGAGGAAGAGGAGGGTTAGGGTTAGGGGGATGAGGAAGAGGAGGGTTGGGCCATGATGGTGTCGCTCTGACGGGTCAGCAGGGCGCCGGAACTCAAGCTGTGCAAGATCTGGTCACCTGCCTGCATGCCGCGGACAAAGGCGGGACCCCATGGGAAAGCAGAAAGCACACGCACACACACGTATGCACGCGCGCACACACACACACACACACACACACACACACACATATGCACGCACGGACTCACACAGACCCACACACACGTATGCACGCACGCACGCATTCATGCACACCGTCAGCAACCTTCCGCGGCTGGTCTCTCCTCTCAAGCAGGGTCTTTGCCCGCTGACCCGGGGAGACACATTTCTCTAAACACACAGCAGAGTGCACGCTAACCCCCCCCGCTTTGCAAATCCACCGGCCTGGCACGCTCGGCCTTGCCCAGTGCCCCCTCCCTAGTGTACTGCCACGTGGAAGCCAGGCCAAGCCGCTAATTACCCCCCTCCCCCCACCTCTGTGTGTTTCTGCTCAGTCACCACACTTACGGGACATTACAGTTAAACACGGATGGTTTCCTGAATGCTTACAGAACACGGATAAGGAGCAGAGGAGCTGTACACAGCAGCAGTTCAACGCACAGGTAATGCAAAAAATGTGCTGATGTCGGGCTAGGACATAGGACACCTATATAAAACATAGAGGAGGGGGGAGCTCCCCCCAGCAAAGCATCCCATAATAACCATGACCAATGAATAAGCCCAGAACACTCTGTAGTCAGTAGGAATAAGCTTTACTCTTAAAAAGCCGACACAGGAAAGCAGACAAACCCCCACTGTGCCCCCCCCCCCCCGCCCCATAAGGTATTGAGACACCCAGACTCACCACTTTGGCCTTCTGGGGCCCTGGGGGCAGGTCCTCGCCAGCTTTCCTTGGTTTGGGTTCGCCGGTGGTTGGGGTGCTGGGCAAAGAGCCGGACCCTTCTATGGGGGGGCCAGCCGACGTCTCTGTGACGTTCAGTGCCAGGATATACTGCTTGGTGACGTCCTCCAGGGAGGGGGTCTGCTCTGCCGGGTACAGTTTAGGCCGGGTCGGCGTGGGGATGCTGATGGGGACACCATCATGGGGGACTGGGGGCCCCTCTGGGGCCACGATGGGCGTGAAGGTGGCGGGCTCGCTGGCGTGCCGTACGTGTTTGCCCCGTGGCGTGCTAGACTGCTCGGGGTCGCTGGTCTGCCGTGGCGGTGCCGCAGGGACCCGGGGGCCTCTCTTCTTGTAACTACGCCGCGCCATGCGGGGCGATAGCACCTCCGCCAGCTTGGGGTCAAAAGGGAGACCGGGGGCTGCCCCGGTGGGGGCGGACTCCGGGGCCGGGGGGGGCACATGATCCGAGTGTGGCCAGGCTTTGCTGTCCGCCCGGTGGTGCCGCCGCTCGCCCAGCTCCGCCAGTTCGTCTCGCTGCTCTGATAAGATGGGCTCGCTGCTGGAGGGCGGGATGGCTTGCTCCAACTCACTGATGGGCTCGCTGGAGTCCACAAAGCCTAGTCCGTCGGGCCCCACTGGCTCACCACGTCGGCTCGGATCGCTGAAGGATTTCTTCTTGCCGGCCTTGCCGTTGGCTTTGTCGTCACTGAGCTTGTCCATGGCGCCCGGCTCGTGTACGATGCTGCGCAGGAGCGTGCTGTAGTCCCGCGGTGACTCACTGCACACCGACAGGTCACTGGCAGCGCTGCCCGTGCCCTCCCATGGTGCCGGGATGCCCGCCTTGGTGTTCAGCGACCCCAGGAGGTTGCTGTCCACAGAAAAACTCTCTGCGTCCTCAGGGACGGAACGCTGGCGGTGTGGCATGGGGTCACTGAGGGAGCGGTACGCCTCCCCGGTCGACTCCCCATTACTCCCATTGCTGGAGTCCGAGCCGTTGGTCCCGGTTGAGGAGAACTTCCTCCTGCGACGGAGGGTGCTGGGTGTGGAGGGGGCTTCCAGGGGCCCCGGGCTGCTGTCTTTGTGAGGCTCTGGCTCACTGGTGATTGCCACGGCCTCATATTCGGTCCTCACTGCCGGCACTGGGACACTCTTCTCCAGCTTCGACTCCGGCGGCCCCTCCTGGTACAGGCCCGATTGACTCCATGCGGTCAACGTTTGCCCCAGGAGGTCTGTGCCCGATGAAGCTTGGCACGAGCCGGTCTCAGGCTCAGTCACTATCCCTTCATCGGTCAGGCTGGACTCATGTCCAGATGATTCATCCATGGACTTGTCATAAAACACATTCTCGTCAGATCCCCCCTTTCCTGAAAACTTCTCACCGTCTTCTTCTCCTGAAAACTTCTCTCCTGAAACTAACATAGCTGTGTCCTTCTCCACTACATCTCCACTCCTCTGTTCATCCTGCTCCTCTTTCTCTTCATCCTGTTTTCTTTGGAAAGTTTCATCTTCCTCCCGATCCATCCCAAATAAATCCTCATCCCGAGCCCCCATCTGACAGATGTCCCGAATCACCTGTCGTGCCTCCTGGATGTATTGGTCTTGCAGTGGTGTGGGCATCTGTTCCTCGTACTCGCAGTCCCTCTGGCAGTCATCGCTTTGTACCTCCCTGTCAGGCACCACTGCCTCCCCATCCCCAGGTATGTCCAAGTGCTGCTCTGAGTTGCTCCTCTTCGCCGCCACACCAGGGAAATAGCGCCGCCCTAGTGGCTTGTCAGAGTAAGTGAATGACTTTGCACGTCGAAGGGTGGCAGTGAGGTCCTTGAGGGACAGGCGGCCCTGTGCAGATCCCTGGCTCCTGGCCCCCATTTTATACACTGGGGAAGCGGCTGAGGTTAACCTGCACGCATCTTCATTCTGATCTGCACCCACACGCCCTTTCTTTCGAACCCTGAGCTCAGACAGGTCTGTCTTGAGGAAGCTGAGCAGGCTGAGTGTCTCTGAGGTGATGTCCGGGTTCGACATGGACATCCGCTGATTCTCTTTCTCGCTGCTGAGGCCGCGACGCAGACCCCAAGTCTCCGAGGCCGTGTTCTCACCACCTCCTGTGGTCCTTGACCAGACACGGGCACGAGGGAAATTGTCCCCATAGCCGAAACTGGGCGACCGGTACATGGCAAAGTTGCCGTGGAAGGCCTTGCACGTCCCAGAGGTAACTCTGGCAGCAGATGAGTGGTCCTCATCCTTCAACGTCTCTGTGCTGGAGTACCTGCTGCTGCTTCTGGAGCCACACGGGCTGAAGGAAGGGATGCTGACTTTGGACACCCGGGACACCACCGGCACAGGGGTGGGGGTAACCCCATCAGAAACCCCCCTGTAGAGCCTGCCAGGGCGCTCCCAGGGCTGCCCCGACAAGCAATGCCTGCTTCTGAAGCTCTCGGAGCGCCACCCCACATGCTCCCCGTCTCCCGGGGGCTGGGATCGCTTGCTGGGCTCCATCACAGGGACCCCGTCGCTGTCGTCCGACTGCCCATAGTCCTTGGATGGCCCCGCCCCACTGTTGCTCCTCTTCTTCCTCCTTAGGGATCTCCTCCTGCTGTTGTCCCTGCCAGGGCTTACTGGCACAGGGCTGTCCTCCTCACTGCCCGATGACCTCCCTGGGGAGCTGGCCCGGGTGCCATTTTTGTTTCGGGAGAAAGATACAGCTGCCCCGGCATGTCCGTATGAGTGACTTCCCCAGCTACACCCTTCCTCCTCCTCGCCTTCCTCACCCGAGCTGGGACCCGAATGCGCTGGTGCCACAGAGGGGGCAGCCTGTGGTTTACGAGAACTATGTGAGGAATGTAAGCTATCCAGTGGCTGTGTCTGCTCCTGCGGGTGCTGCTGTCGGCCCGGTGAGAGTGCACGGCCTGGCAGTCGGGGGACCACAGAGCTGCTGCGAGGCGGGGGTGCCGGCGGAACGGGCTTGGGGCCCCGACTCTCTTCACGGCTCTCGTGGGGGTCCGGTCCCTCGTCTGAGTAGTGCCTTGTGTTAAAATGAGAGTTCAGACCCTGATATTGGCTCCGGAAGCAACTCAGGAGGTGCTCACCTCCCTCAGTTGAGGGGGCATTAAGATCTGGACCATTATCTTCCTGCCGAACATGTACCCGACCGATTTGCCCTTCTCTGTGGTCCGGTCGAACCGTATCCTGGACCCCAGGGCCTCGGTGACTGGCAGATTTTGGTTCGTCGCCGTCGGAAGTGGACCTGTACTTTTTCCTGTTACTATCTCCAAACAGTTCTCTAATTTTAGGCACACTCGGCCAGTTCGTCAGGTCCACATGAAACAATTCGCCATGGGGCGAAAAGTATCCCCGGTGCGCCCTGCAAGGCGCAGTCCCGGGGGCAAACGCGTCTTTTCCCGAATTTAAAGATTTGGGATCGCGGGGGGCAGCGGGCACTTGCAAAGGATCTCTCTTACCTCCGCCCCTGACCGTATCCGCCGTGCTGCCAGTCGTCGGTCTTTGAGCTCTCTCGGGATCGGGATCGGGAACCGGGTCACACGATGAGCTGCTCTGCTCCTTTACCCCATCCGCTAAAGTGGCCACAAACTCGTCGTCGGGAGCCGCCAGATGCCCGGCGTCTGCTCTGTGTATTCTCCGCGAAAGCTGCGCCCCTTCCAGGCGTGTATTTACGTCCGAGTTTCTGTTGAACCTCACCGACAGCTGCTGTATGGAGGGCGATACTGCGTGGGGGGAGCCTTTGTGCAGATCTGCGCTTCGGAGCCCGGCTGCCGAAATCTTGGAAACTTTTCTTGGCGCTGCCGACGGCTGCGCTTTCTCCACTGCGGTCTGAGGATCTGGAGCTGGAGGGGGAGCGGAGACCGGGGGGGGAAGGGCACTCCCGTCCGAGTCGCTTGATTTGTGTTGTTGATCCTCTGCTCCAGAAGCAGTCCTGTTGGCGCTCCAGTTCTCCAGCTTCTTGAAAGAGACGTTCCTATGCACGGATACCTTCTTCTCCATAGTGCATGTCCTCCTTTTGTTTCTGCCCACCTTCTATTCCATAGCTGAAGGCGATCCTTCTTCCGAGATGGTGCAGGAAACTGCCTCAAGCAGCCATGTACCCACCGCTCGGTGCGTGGAAATGGCAAAAAGAGCAGCGGGGCGGCTACTCACGCGAAAACGGGTGAATTAGATATTAGTCCGTGCGAGAGTGGGGGGAAAGCCGCATTCTACGCTTTCCGCTCCCCGGTTCCGCTGCACTCCCACCCATCCACAGAAAAGGGCTCAAAGTTTGGTCAAACTTTTCTCCTGACTTCGTCGGCTCCGCAGCCGCTGCATCGACTTCTAAAAAGCACCACTTTTCCCACTTCAGTCCCATTTCCAGTCCCGCGCGACCGCATCCACACGCATCTCTCCCCTTTCCTCGAATCCCGCTTTCTACTGTATTTGTTATTTTGATATAATTAAGTTTTCCCGTGACTTGTGTGTTTTACATGCAAATGCTAGGTCCCTGCGGTGGGCGGGATTACAATGATAGGGTCGGCTTAGCCCCTTTAGGTATGGGGGAAAGTTTTCCTTTAAATATGGGATCTAAAGAAGCCTAACCCATGTAGTATTAAATCCTCAGTAAATATACCACACTTTCACCGCTGTTAATTATTACATCATGTAAAGCTCTGATATGCATAAATCTATGCGCTGCGACTGTCTGCTTTTAATGAATTTACTCCAGAGTTGTTTTTGTAAATTTAAGTAACCAGTTTGCATTGTTTAGGCGATGCAGCACTAAGCACTTGAGAATGATATGAGTGCTTCTCTTTCATTCTGCAAACAACGCCTCTTTTGTGCGCTTCCTTTTAACAGACTGCTTTTTTAAACAGTTCTTTGTCCTCCGCGCCGCGAAACGCCAGCTACCGCGTCCCCTAGCGGCCGGCGCGGTGCAGCTCGCCCACTGGCCTCGGCCCCTTGTGTCGTTACTGCCCTCTACGAGCCCTGGTGGGTCAGGGGTATTACCCGGGGTGTGTCGGCATGAAATACACCGAAGAGCGAAAAAGAGAAGCTTCATAGTTGAAATACCTTTATTGTCACACAAATGGTACACAGATTGCATGGGTACATTCAGACTAACAAAACTCAGCAGCGAGACAATTGGAAACATGATTCACAATAAAACAAACATTTGTGAGCCTAACAGACATTAAGACGAATTCATTCAACGAAAACATGAAAAACCAGTGCTGGCAACAGTTAATTTAATTTAAAAATACAATTACTTTTAAATACATCTACAAACAATCAACGAAACTCACAGACATTTTACAAAAACTGGCAAATAAGCCAAAGTTGCCACTTTGAACTGCATGTTTAGTTTTATGTTAAACTACGTCGAACGCAGAATGCAAAACGGTACGCAGTGTAACATTTTAAACTGGACTGAATCGTCACATACGTTTATATTACTATATCTTGGATTATGTTCACGATAGCCATCAGGCAGGATCACTCGATTACGGTGATAAACACTGTCTGCATCTCCACTGACGCAATATTTTCGGCGCAGCACCGGACGTCCATAGAAATGTCAGTCACAGTTATGGCTACATACGCGGCTCTTAATAGATAGCTGCAGTCGCTACCACCGTGCATGAAGTCCTTCTCCAGCCGGACCCTCACAGATATTGACTACAGCCGCAGTCGTCGTCGTCAATACGGGCATTTCTGGAACATTATGAGGCCGTTCACGCCATCTTCTGGTGAGCACCAAGACCTACACTCTTAGTCCGAACACTGCACGATGATGATGATGATTTCACTGCTCGGTTGGTCTGTGAGTTAACTCACACCTCCAAGGCTGGAGGTTTGATTCCCCAGCCCCACCCCTGTCTGTGAAAGGTGCATAGGATCCATCTGGATGTCCTTGCTTAATCTCACGCCAAAAATGCATGCTTTGGTAGATCAGTGTCTGTAACAAGTCCTGTGAGGGACTAGCGACCCATCCAGGTGCCCCCTTCTTCCTAGGATACGCTCCACACTCACTGTGGATAATCAGTTTTGGAATATAACTTCATAGACGACATGCTGCATTATATACATAACATAGAAAGTCCCTTAGTGACACGCGTGGCTGTATGTAAACATCATCATGCATGACTTCACATTTATATCCGCCCTTTCTCACACATGCAGTTCCCCTAACATCCACAGTTGGCTTCTGAGACGACAGCTCTTCCTCTGCAGTGCCGCAGTGTAACGTCCAGCCTCCTAACCCTAACTCGTTACCCCCCCCCATTTCATCCACCCACCTTGTGGTCACAAATCAACCCCAGTAACCTCACTGGCCATTTACCAGGGATTTGACCTCATATACAGCTCAACAATGCATCCATTTAAATGCTATGTGAACAGCACTCAGTGCCAGTGCCATCTTAAGCGAGGATCACCACTGGCGCCCCCTGTCTGAAACTAAGTGAAACTGCCTTGCAAAGTGAATCCCTGAGGAGATTAGTAATCCCCTCAAATGCTGCCACCTTTAAAACCAGGCTTAAATCATCTTTATTCCACAGTGCCTTTGATTAGCGCTGCTGACCGATATCGATGCATTTTCTTTTACTCTTATTTCAATTGTCATTTTCCATTTAATTACTATCACTTGATCTTTTTATGTACAGCCCTTCGATGTTGGAAAATGTGCCATTTAAATAAACTTGCCTTGACTAAGTTGGCATCCCACACAGCAGAGGGCGCTGCAGCTGGACGGTTCTTCTTACAGTATTCATTGGTACGTACACTTGTATAGCCATGAAGGAAAAGGAATGTTTTACAATTTACACACTGACTCGGGGGCAGCAAGGTGACGCGGTGCTCAGCACTGTTGCCTCACACCTGTGTTCAGTTCTCCGCGCTGTGTTCAGTTGGAAGCCCCCCCGTCATCATGGGGTTTCCCTGGGTCCTCTGATTTTCCCCCCACAGTCCAAAAACATGCAGAGGGTAATTGTAGTTGCTAAATTGCCCATAGGCGTGCATGTGTGAGCGAATGGTGTGAGTGTGATTGTGCCCTGTGATGGGTTGGTACCCCATCCTGTTCCCTGCCTCGTGCCTGTAGCCTCTGGAATAGACTCCGGACCCCCCACCACCACCCTGAACAGCTCAAGCGGTTGCAGAAAATGGATGAATGGATGCATACTGACTTAACTTTGGTCTCCCTTTGCCCACATGAGTGCAAGGTGGCTAATTTAAATACCAGCTACATCTTGCAGGGCCACACCCCCGCCCCCCCCCCCCAGGCCTCACACTTGGGGTGTCACGTCCCTCATGGTGGTGATCCTCTGCAGCAGCGTCCGCGTGCTCTTCCGGAAGCGGGGCTGCGTGAAGTAGAAGAGGATGGGGTCCAGGACGCTGTTCATGCTGGCAAAGGGGCGCGTGCTCTTGTACACCACCGAGTAGAAGTTCCGCACGTGGCACGGCGCCCCCTTGAGGGCGCGGACCAGCAGGTATGCCGTCTTGGTCAGGTGGAAGGGCAGGAAACTGACGGCGAAGACCAGCACCACCACGGCGATCATGCGCACGGCCTTCTCCTTGCGCTCCTGCGAGGCCACGGTGGCCGCTGCTCTTCCCCGGCACAGGACACGTGCCATCAGGCAGTAGCAGAGCACGATGGCCAGGAAGGGCAGGCCGAAGCCCAGGCAGGTCAGCGCCATGCCGTAGGGGAAGTACTCGGCGGAGCGGCGCGGCTCGCTCAGATCGTAGCACACAGTCCGGTTCCTCTGCTCCCCCGTGGTGGTGAAGGCTAGGGTGGGAGCGCACAGGGCCAGCACCACGGCCCAGATGACGGCGCACGCGGCCCAGGCACGCCGCCGGCCCCCGGCCCGGTGCCAGGCGGCTAGCGGGTGGCATATGCCCAGGTAGCGCTGGAAGCTGATGCAGGTGAGGAACATAATGCTGCCGTGCAGATTACTGTAGAACTGGAAGCGCACCAGCTTGCAGAGCGGCTCGCCGAAGGGCCAGTAGTCGTGGCTGGCGTAGTTGTAGATGAGCAGCGGCAGCGAGCAGACGTACAGGAAGTCGGCGGCCGCCAGGTTCAGCATGTAGATGGTGCTGCGGGTGAGAGCGCGGCTGGAGCGGCAGACCCGTAGCATGACGGCGCCGTTCAGCGGCAGACCCACCACGAACACCACGCCGTAGACCGCCGGCAGCAGCAGCCTCTTGAAGTCCTCGCTGTACGTGCAGGACGGCAGCCCGCCCAGCGTGCCGTTGTGTCCTGGGGAGGCCATCTGTGTCGCTATGGTGACACGTCAGGGAGCTCTGGGACGTGCGGAGAGCAGCGGTCAGACATCAGCATCGCCCAACACAACAAAATTTTTTTAAGTCTGACATTTCTTGAACATACAGAGATCACTTGACTGCTACTAAATAATTAAACTACACAGGAGCCCTTCAAATTATTATATTATTTTATATAGTTTATTATATATTTATACTTAAACTATTACTATGTACATACATACATATATCATTACATATTGAATTATATAATTATTACTATTATTATATAATTATTATACTACCCAAATACTAATCTAGTGTTACTTTTCTGTATAATGTTCTTTGTAATGTCCTTTTTTGTAACGTCTTGTACAAGCACCACCAAGGCAAATATGGAAACATACTTGGCAAATAAAATGATTCTGACTTAACTTCTAACAGAAGAGGAACCAGACTTATGGTTTAAAAGTGCATGGAACCTTTTGGAAGTTTATTTAGTGAGATTCAGGCCAATCGACAAGCACGTTACACTTTCAGAGGCTGATGTTAACATCTATACACCAGCAACTGTCAGATCGATCGAGGTATTTACTCAGAGGCCGGCTTCAGGGCGCGAAGCTGCTAAGAATGGCAGGAAGTGTAGAAGCCATATTACTTCCTGTGGAGTTTACAAGAGTCTGGACCTGGAAATACTGCTGGCATGGAGCCGCCCTCCTTCCAATGGGCATGGGGAGAGGAGCCACAACGCAAGGGATCATGTTACAGCCCCCAGGCTCACTTAGTCTTATCATTATATCTCTGTTATCCCTCGATGTACCACACAGTGGTGCCCATGAGCACATTACGTGACTGCTGAAGATGCAGCTTCCATGCAGCCCCCATAGCTCCTAGCCAGGTTTAAATCAGATGCAATCCAGCCCCCAACCAGCATCCAACAGCTTGGAGCGTGATGTCATATCCTAATGGAGACACAGGCCTGTTACACCATCAATGCAGGTGTTGAGTGAAGCGAGAGGGCGGCAGCATGTACAGCTTAATCACCGGGGCTGGTTCCCCGCCTCGTCTATCGGCCCGGCCGCCGGCTCCCCGCCTCGTCTATCGGCCCGGCCGCCGGCTCCCCGCCTCGTCTATCGGCCCGGCCGCCGGCTCCCCGCCTGTTTCGCCTCTGCTCTCTCTGCCTGCTACCCCCCCCTCAAGGCTGTCTCCCAGCTGTTTACAAGAGCACCACCCTCTTCGTCGTCATTTTGCTCTCCTGTTGTGCCGCCACCTTTGCTCAGAGAGGGGGGGCAGTGTGATGCCCATCTATATCTCCATATTCACGCTGCTGCGTAGGAGTGACTGTGGTCCTTGATCACTTTACATTGTGGTTAAAAACCTCACTTAAGTGTTTTCTTTTCTTTTTAACAAGCCCAGGTTAAGAGGAACCAGCCAGCCTGCTTTGCCCAGGCAAGTCTCAGCGGGCGGGGGCTGGCTGGGGCGGGGGCGGGCTGGACAAGTCGCAGCAGAGCCATGCAATGTGGTTAACGCAGCATTAACACGCCTCTGATGAATGGCAGCCTGGTGCTCGGGGTCTGGGCTGTCAGAGTTAGCTGAGAAGGGGCTCGGCTGTTGAACCTTTGAGATACATACTAAGGCCATACTGCTCCAGTAAAATGTCCAGCTGTATAGATTTGAATCGAGACGTCAGATGATCAGGCAGACGCTGACACATACAGACATACACAAGCTATGGCGTGGGCGTCTCTGAAGCAGACATCACTTCCTCCCCGTCACACGGGCCAACGGCCAACTTAAGGCCAGAGTGATAGGAGGGCTGTTCCTCAATGCCGTGACCTGTAGGTGCTCCACTGCACACTAACGTGGGAACAGCAGTATCTTACCCCCAGCCTTCCGGTGCTGGGAAGCGGCACTGCTCACACACTGAAAAATCCACACCATGCCATGCCGCTCCAACAACTCAACCGCCGGGAACAAAGGCCGGCATTTACACGGGCCTTAGGATTTCACGTCCATCTTCCTGACCCAATGGATGGCCGAAATCACGGCAGACGGGTCAGCATTGGTCCCTGTCCCCACTGACAATGACCCAGGATGTCAGGGCCACAAGCAGCAATGTGACACTGTGTCCTACTCTAAACGTACCTCATATGGCAGTCTGACGTCCGTTTGAATTGCTTGCTCACGATTTTGATATCTGATGTTGCTCATGATATTTATGGGATGTTTAGTTTTATAATTAGTTACCTTGCTTTAAGTAACGGTGAGGTGTCTCAATGGGGTTGAGACGGCCATTAAAGAAGGTTTACGAAGTATCGATCTGAGAGAGCAGCTCTTCCTTTTATTGGTCCCGTGTGAGCGACCATGTGACTAATGGATTATGGGAAGGATTTCCTATCAGTACGCAGCTCTGATGGTAAAAGGGGGCAGTGGATGTGGTCATTTATACCAGGGCATCTACATCTAGGAACCGGGGCCATTTATCAATCCAGGGCCCCCTGCTGTTGGATTAGCATGACGCCACAGAGTCGTGGTCCGTGGTTCACTCGCTATCTCCACGTCACACATTTCAGCCATATTTCACAGTGCTATGCAGGGACATGTTTACATGGTGAATGTGATCGGAAGGTTGCCGGTTCAAATCCCAGGGTCGGCAGAGTGACGTCACTGTTGGGCTCCACAGCGAGGCCTTTAACCCCAAAGGGACTGGCTGGCCTGCCCTCTAAAAATCTGCATCCCTTTAACCCCAAAGGGACTGGCTGGCCTGCCCTCTAAACATCTGCATCCCTTTAACCCCAAAGGGACTGGCTGGCCTGCCCTCTAAACATCTGCATCCCTTTCAATAAAAGCATCTTCAGAATAGATGAAATGGCGTAATGCTGATGGACTCTTATGTTTAATGAATGGTATTAAAAACATTTCAAATTTATTAAATTGTTAACTTTATTAAATATCAGAAAACTGTACTTATTTTTATACGTGTTTATATATTATACTTTAATGTTAATGTTAATACTGACTCGTTCTGACGTTTGTGATAAGCGTTAGATTTCCAGTTCGAGATAAGTTCTGCACACTCATTTACGTGTAATTTTGCCGTAGATTTGCCGCAAGATTTCTCGCGTAAACCTCACGCCAGATGCGTGAGAACTGGCGGCCCTGTGCGCATCACCTGTCCATATATTGGCCCTGAACAAACTGAGTAAATGGGCCTAGTGACCGAGATCATTTTGATCACCTGAAACATTATTATAATTCTACTAACCTCCAGCATTCACACAAAACTTTCATCCACATAGGCCTATATAAAAACAGGTGTAAAAAATGTATGAGACCAAATGGACATTATTAATCACCTAACGGGCCCGGCGAATTTACCATCTGCGTCTGGGGAGGGAGACTGGATGAGACCGCAGCTTTGCGAGGGAAACGCATTAGCGCAGTTTAATGGTCTCTTCAAATGTCTCCCCCACTTTAGAGATGCAGTACGACTGGTGTAAACGCATGGAAAAATCAACCATTCGGTAATTATATTACATATCTAACGCACAATAACTAATTCTGCCAAAAATACTATAATTCTGAACTGAACTGGACGTTTTATTGTAAAAAATTACCGTCAATTTTCTTTTTCTAACCAACAATGTTTCGGTCACGGTCTCAATTCAGGTAAGGGTGATCGGGGCTGGTTGTACAGTCTTCATCCAGCGTGTTTTATCTCGACTGGGCATGGGTTACATTATGATAACCCGGCTACCTGCAAATCTAGCCTTAAATCTCATAACATCGGATAAATTTAAACATCGCCTAGTAGACTAATAAGAACAGTACTTAAGCAAAATTTTACCCATTGAACATTTTAAACGTCATATTCTTTATCAAATGATCTTTCAAATAAACGACTTGTTTTTAATTGTTGAACAAAAAAATCTATTAAAATACATTGTGTACTATGAGCCAACTAACCCCAAAATCTATGTCCTAACCAATCCCAGCTGAACTTTAGGGTTCCAAGTGGCATGACATCGCAGGCATTCAGATCTAATATATCCAATCTCCATCTCTGTTGGTACAATTAATTTATTTTCGATATTTCACGCAGATACAAAACACACAAAGTGATAACCACCTTAGCAGTGAACAGCCTTCCGATTTCTTGGCAAGATGGATGGGTGTAGTTTATATGGGTTCTCTTATATTGTTGGATTTTGGCGAAAGATCCCTCTACTTGCTTGGAAATGATTGCCGAACCAACCAAACACCGGTCTCACCAAATTATGACACCGCCCCAGCAAAAAGCCATGAAGGAGATTCAAATGCCGTGGCTAATTTCTTAAAAACGAATAAATGCAACTTTAACGTACTTTTGGATAAATGAAAACTGAGTCAGAAACGGTTTTACTAGAGTTTTTCAAAGGATGATGCTTATGCACGTTACATTTCATTAGAAATATTAGGCAATATCACATTTTATGCTTTAATGTGATAGGAAAGCTTTGACTAACGCTTTCAGTATTTCCTGTATATGTTTTATGAACTTTTTCGCGTACAAGCAGCTCGATCATCTAGGCATTTCTTTCTTATAGGCGATGTTAAGTCAGACACGTTTGGAATATGAAGCACCTGGATAAACCAAGGCGTATACATGCTGTAAACTTCACGTCCCAAAACCGTCCTTCTTAGTGCTAGTAAGGCATCACAGTGCGGCAGCATTTTTAATACATTGTGATCAACAGCAAAGCTCGTTTTGAAGCGATGCTGCCAAGTTTTCTACACAGCGGGCGCGATCTCCACGTTAAATCGATAATATGCGCAACTATATTAAGCAAAAAGAAGTCCTTGACTTACCTCAGATAAGGGTTATAAATAGCGAGCCGTGACACCGCGCTGCTTCTCTCGTCCCCAGTACCCTGTTAAAGCAGGTGCCACATGTGAAACTGGAGCCAGGCAGGGTGCTTTAAAAGGGAAAGTGCACATGGACGGAGCTGCCCCGATCCCGGGTTAGATGGCTGGCTGGAGGAGGGGAACAGCCTCGCTGTGGACTGCAGGACCCACTGCTTGACCCAAACCCACATCGGCTGAAAGCCTCTGCCTTGTGCCTGCGACGTAAAACATCACGCGCTGAGTGATTATAGATAAACCCAATTAAAGACCGAGTCTATGGGAACTATAATGCAACGCGTAATGAATGTATTTCGATGTACAAATTGAGTCGGAAGAGTAGCAATAATACATTAGTATTTGGTTGTCGGAGATGGTAAGGTCACAGAGGTCTAACAAACTCTCTGCAGGATTAGGTTCTGTGTTCTCCAGCAAGCTGTGATTCTTACCTCCCAACAACGCTGACGGTTCCTCATGCAAAGACGCACCGGAATTTTATTTCTTGCATTTACTGTTTTTTTGCGAATCGCTTCTTAGACGAGATTCATTATATTTAATTCACGTTCTCTTCTGATTAATGCAGAACCTTCGGATCCTAGGCACGGGAAGGTACTTTGAGCTCATGGCGCTGTAAGCTGGAAAGACCAGTAGACGATACTGAAGTTCTATTGTAATTTCGGTAACTCTCAGTAACAACGGCAATCTTTTTGGAGAAATAATCATGCTGCCTCTGAGCCATTGTGAGATAATTAACTTCTATCGCTACTGTTTCAGATAACTGCGAATACAGTCATGTTTCAGCAAGATTATTTATATGCCTGTGATGTGGAAAGACAAACATCGTAAGCCGAACCCTACCGATGCGGTATTCAGACTTTTGCAAACATAGATCTGAACACTGGTTGGTCCAGATCAGGAACATTCCGACAATCATCAGTGACTGTAAGGATAGACGAGTGATGTGAACGATTGTCTAATAGAATCACTTTCAGGTTATGCTCAATATCTAACCTCAAAGCCCAGATTATCTCACTTTCCATTCAAACAATTCCTCATGTGCTGGTAGATCTAGTAATCTAGTGTCTGACTATACTGTAGATCCTGTGAACATGACCCACAGTCCATGTACTGTAGGGTGTGTGAGCATGACCCCCACTCTATGTATTGTAGGATGTGTGAGCATGACCCCCAGTCTATGTACTGTAGGACGTGTGAGCATGACCCCCAGTCCATGTACAGTAGGGTATGTGAGCATGACCCCCAGTCTATGTACTGTAGGACGTGTGAGCATGACCCCCAGTCTCTGATACCATAGGACATGTGAGCATGACCCCTAGTCTAGGTATTGTAGGGTGTGTGAGCATGACCCCTAGTCTAGGTACTGTAGGATGTGTGAACATGACCTCCAGTCTAGGTACTGTAGGGTGTGTGAGCATGACCCCTAGTCTAGGTACTGTAGGATGTGTGAACATGACCTCCAGTCTAGGTACTGTAGGGTGTGTGAGCATGACCTCCAGTCT
>JABFEB020000036.1:1980550-1993053 GCA_019775895.2 Stomatorhinus ivindoensis | reverse complement strand
CCCCAGGAAATGGGAAAGAGAGGTGTCACCATTTTAACTGGGAAAACGGCAATGGCAGCTTATTCCGCTTTATAAAAAGCCCATTGGGACTGAAAGCTGGGCATTCATACAACCATTACATCTGTTTTGAAAAGGTCATTATCTCCTGAACAGTTGGGCAAAACCAACATTTCAGTGCACAGCCCCCAAATCCCCATTCACTTGTCCCCCAAAGTCCTCGCATTCCTGAGAAAATGAGGGGGGGGGGGGGGGCTGTCTTTGAGGTGGCTCCCGCTTTGTTTTGTTCATCTTTCATTCTTTTGGAAAAGCACCTGTTTCTAAAGAGAATAATACAATCTTCTCCCGCAGACCACGTGACCCCCCTCCTCCCCCATCTCTCCAATGCTCAAATTTGACGCTTTCGCTAGTGCTTGTGCATTTATTAATGGTCCCTAGCACATTACGCAATTCCAAATGCACGATCCACTTCATTTAGATAACCGCTGTTTCTCTCTGCGCACTGGCGACTGGCTCACCCCTCTACGATTACGTTCCAAAACATCGTAAATACATCGAATTTAATTCCGCCGACCAGCAGTTAAGGTCTAAGGTCTGCTGTCTCTGGCTGCGTGCATGTGTGTAGGTCCGTGAAATTTGCCGTCGCTTTCCCAGTGCACCGTCAGAAGAGGTGGAGGGCCCGCGGAGAGCGATCCGGTTATCGGCGAGACACCATCCCTCCCGCTGGTCTGGACCGAGGGATAAGAGCCCCTCATTTTGCTGGCCACAAACGTCACACACCAGATAAGTTCCCCACCAGAATTTCAATTAAGAGCACCTTGATAAACATGGCCCATAGCATCAGGTGAAGGGGGGGGGGCAGCTGCAATGCCCACTTATCACACGAGATACGGTACCATTCAAGCTCCCTTAAATCTACATTATAACCAAAACATGCTTTTCCAGATAAGGAATTATTACGCACCAGCAAAATATTGTGTCATTTCAATTTAACAAGGCTGCAGTGCAGGAACTGGCCTTCTAAGCTGAAGTTTTCTGGGCCAGAGGCAAATTTATATCACAGAAAAACGTATTTAAATGACAAAAAGCACCATCATGGTGCCAGTGTGTCCCTGCACGGTCCTTCAAAATACTGCACAGGCCTCCTCCGAAACACGGAGTGGCGCGAACAGAGCCGAATTTGCCGGAAGGTTCCTCTTCAATGAGGTGTGTGGAGTAGCGTCTCCTGTCTGGACCAGGACCAAACCCGAATCCATAACAATGGGAAGAGAATGAACCAGACTGAGCCGACCCCGCTGAGGTGGAGGCAGACAGAGTGGATACAGGGACCTGAGCATTACCCATAATCCCCCGGCTCGTTAACCCCACACACCCGCCTTGCACTGCAGAACTGCTCCCGAGAGCGGCCAGGCCGAGCTCTGACACCGCAGCGGTGGCACACGCATTCCTGGGGTCACCAGTCAGGAGCTCCTGTGCTGCTCAGGTGCCATGCTGGGCTCACTTGTGGCACAAGTGGGGAGCAAGTGGGACACTGACATTATCCTGGTAAGTGAGTACCCCTCAGTACAATATCTGCTTTATTGACATGATGACAATCCTCCCACTGGTGATTCCCGCATTCCGGATAAAGCCGGATCTTTTAGAAGGAACATTCCTGTGGCTGCGGTGCCCTAAAAGGAGGGACGGCTCCAAAAAATCTGGAATGTAACTGGATTGGTTTTCGGGGGCCATATATGAAACGCTTTCATGGGGTGCAAAATATCTAGCAGTGCCGCTGCCTGTGGCAGGTAGTGACTTTAGACGGTGCCGTTTATCTTCAAACGTACCAGCAGAGACCCAACCACCCTCACTCTCAGACCCGGTACGTCATACACAAGCCCACCTGATGTCCTGCACATCTGGACAATCCTGCCATCTGCTCAAAGCCAATAGTGAACGGGTGAGCATCCAACAAGCCGATCAGATGACCCTCTATAAAACCAATCTCCTGAATTCTGTAAACTCAGTCTGGGCATAACACTGTAGACAGCAGACGTCTGTCTCCTGCCTGGGCTTCAGACCAGGAAACCTGACTTCAGAGATCCCACTGGACCTCACACTGGGGAAACAGTGCTGGAAAAGAACCGCGGTCCCCAAGTGTCCATGATGCGCTCATCCAGGTCATCACTGGTTATCAACACAACAAACCCACCAAGCTGGCCTCAGAAAACTGAAGGTCAAGTTTGAAGAGCAACCGTTTACAGGTTGGGGTTTTGTCAGCATAAACCAGGGAAGGGTGTTTAGATGGATCTAGAGCAGTGTTTTCCAATCCGGTCCTCGGCGACCCACAGACAGTCCATATTTTTGCTCCCTCTGAGCCACTTACCAGACAATCCACATTTTGGTCCATACAGAGAACTGGGAGGGAGCAATAATGTGGACTGACTTTGGATCCCTCAAGTGTCTACATAGCTAACTTTGCACACAAATGCTTTTGAAGCACAGCCTAGCACACTGTGCACCGCGTAGATTCCCGAACACAGCTCCAGGCCAGACAAAGACACGGACATCCATTAGTCACGTGTGAGCGTGAGGAGCAGCAGGGGTGGATCGACGCCTGCCTGACAGGCCGATGTGAGCGACGTCTGAGGAGCACATTGTCTGCGGTCCATCAAGAACGACACACAAGGCGGCCCAACACGTGGCTTTCTGCTTTGACAAGCTCCCTGACGGCGACCCTGTCGTTTGTACTCACCTCCAACTGGACAGTTACACTGAGCTCAGACCAGATTAAGATAGACAGGCTATGTTGCAGGAACAAAATGGTCTTGCTTTGACAGATACAAATATGTGATTACATCTGACATCAATTCCCCACCCATTATTAAGGAGGAAAGATTTTCGTGAATATAAACTATCAGATAATTATCAAGGCATTAAACTCGAATGACTGAACAGTTGTTAAGATATATGTTACAAGATATTAAAACGTTACACCGCTCATACACATGAATAGCCAAGTATTGACTAATTACAGTCATTATTTGTTAGAAATCGTGAGGAAAATAACTGTTTTATTTTAAAATACCTGCATCCGTTTTGTTTTATAAACAAACATGTACGGATAAACTACAAGAATTAGCGACTGATACGCATCTTCACTATTAACTAATCGTACATCTGAGTCCAAAGGGCTGGTTAACATCGTCCCTAATCTTTTCCCGAATATTTCGTTTTAAAGGACGCACACCCCGTCCGTAAATTCGTTTCCCGATCCGTGCCTATCCTGTTACACACCTCCGTGCCCAGATCCATGTTTTTTTTAATAAAATGTCGCACTCTGAAACATTCCTCCGTTTTAAAACGGTCACACTCGATGTCCCGACACCATTTTGGGAAGCGCTATTCTTTACTGCGCTGTATGAACAGGAAAAAGGTACATTTGGAAAAAGTAAGCAGAGGACAATCCACCACACGGGCACACGCACACGCATACACACAGGCACACGCACAATGCGCTTTAACATTCCCATCTATAGCTTTCTATCGCCCTGATGTGACTTTGCTGAATAATGTGTCCAGATGTGATGGATGCAGACTTAAATTTACACCCCCGGCCAGATCAGTCTGCTCCCAGCCCGTATTGTTATGCTCGTCCTTCACTTACCTTCCTTATGTTCTTGCCTAATATTTTCCAGCTTGCATCAGAGCATTTACAAAAATGGTCATGAAAGGAAAAACCAATAAATGCAGGAAGGAAGAGCTGAAGTGAGGTGGCCCTACCTGTTTAGGTTTTTAGGTGTGTGGTTTTTCCGTGACTTTCTCTCCTTCTCTCTTTTGTTGTCCTCCGCACACTGAACTGGCCGCTTCCTCCTCCGGCTCGCTGCGCTCCAGCGATTCCCAGCCTGCTGGCGGCGTCGGGAACGCGGGCGGGCGGGAGCGCGCAAGAGTGGGATGGGGGATGGGGGGAGGATGGGTTGAGGACGGGGGGGCGCTCAGAGGGGCAGCGGAAAGCAAACGGGGGCAGAAAGCAAGAGGGGCGCAGGAGAGAGCTCACGGGACACCATAAAGCAAAACTGAAAAAAAGCAGACCACACGAGTGACAAGTATTTAATTAACACGGGACATGGACAAACGTTGGCGTTTCTCGCAGCCAGGTCCGCGTCCACGCACAGCACCGCTGGCTCAGCCAAAGGCGGCCAGGCACTTTTCAACTACACCCACAAGCAGAAATAAAACTACAACTCCCATCGGCACCCAATCCCGTTACTGTACACATTGATGACGTCTCTGGCGCAAGAAGATGCGGTTATGAATAGAAATACATAAAATAATAGAGATTGGTACATCGTTTTCTGTCCGCATACCTCGTAGCTGCTTCTTCGGAATCCCTGTCCGTCGCATGGTTCTTGACATAATAATAATAATAATAACATTAGTGCATATACCTGGACCATGACAGACTTAGAATTACATTTATATAACATATTTAGCGTACAGTTTTGCGACGAACACGTGAGGAAAACTCGATGTCAGAGCGCAAGGTCAGCCAGATACTGAATCAGAGGTAGCTGTAGCTGTTTTCTAATTATCTCATCGTAACGACAGACCATAATTCCTGCAGCTATCCTTATGAATTTCACTTTCTCTCAAAAGCGACGACTGTTAGAATGAGGGCTCGGCTTAAATGCATAATATGCATTCATGAGGTTTCAGTACTTAACTGTTGCCTTAGGACGCACCTTGGCAGTTTCACTCTTCTCTCAAACCATCTACAAAGCGAAACGCAGCGCCCTCTACTGGCCGAAAGGCGAATCACGGCCAAATCTAACGAGAACCCTCAGCAATGCTGCCCTCTATTAACATCTGCTCCGCGGCAACCGAGTGAATGATTATATTAAATTACATCACTGCTAATACCAATAAGAGGAACAGCTGCAATACTAATAAAAGTAATAATATATACTTATAAATTTATGTCTTCCTGACATGAAAATGATGTACAGTACCCAAGTGTTCAAAAACAATATCAGTGAAATTGCTTTAATTATAATATTGGTTGGCAGAGGAAGCACCTACTTATTCACAGAGCCTTTTGGAAATACAGATATTGATTTTTATCTGGGTCAGTAAACGCTGCCAAAACGCAAGTAAGAAATGGATGCCGGTGCAGAAGCGCAGTCAGCTCCTGGTCACTGGTTTTGAAAATCTTGTTTGTCTTCAGACCCTGTTTATGGGCCTGGGGTGTGGCTAAGGGTATGCAAATGCCTCCTAAATCTCCCAAATAAAAATGGACCCCTCCCCCTGGTAAATTTTGTCATTGAGAGCCTGACTGGGGCGTGCTGGTAGTCTTCCTCATTTCTTCCCACTGATAGTGTCGACCCTCACCGCGACGTAACAATGCAAGCAGGCTTAGCTCTTAAGGAATCAGTGAAGGGTTATTAAAGGTACATGTTACTTTATTACATTTTCGTTTTGCACGCCTCTTTTTCCCACGGCACAGCCAAAGTCAATATTCTGGCTACGCTGGAGTTATGTGGTTCGTGATATACGTATCGTGCGTATACCGGTGTTGGGGGGTAGCCTTTGCCCACCCCTTTACCACATTTCTTTGTGGATCTCAGTTTATTAAATCCCAGCACTGCAGCTTTAGTCTCCAGTCTCAGTCAATGACAGTCTCAGTCAATGACAGTCTCAGTCATTCCAGATGTAATGCAGGAGTTCCCTGCTTCCTGGTCATGTGACTGCGGCCAGTGAACAGGACGGAATTCAAAGATGATATTAAAAACGCCCTGTGTTACACAGACAACTTCTGGTTGGAAGACAGTCAAAGGCAAAGATTGGAAGTAGTCCCTTGACTTATTAGGAATCTTTGTATTTGCTGAATTGAATGTACGGGGGGGGAGGGGGGTGTTAAAAGGCACACAGACACATTTGGCTATTATGCAGAAGGCTGGGTTTGAAGCGGCAGCCTTCTCAGCACTGCTAAAAGGTAGGGTTAGGGTTAACTCAATGGGCCACCACACACCTTCCCTTCGAGCTGAAGGTGAGGGAGGCCACACTCTCACCTGTGTGTTCTCCAGAAATCAAGACATGGAATCAATGTCAGTGTCAGATGGATATTTCTCTAGGGTGGGAGGTGGGGGTGGCCAATCTTATCCGCAAAGGGCCGGTGCAGGTTTTTGGGGTGACCTTTAGGTCAGCTGTCCAAACCCAGCGGTGAGGACTCTTCAGCCAATCAGTCCTCTAATTAGTAATCTAATTAGGGAGATGCAACGAGAACCTGCATATACAGCGGCCCTTTCTGGATCTGGCCACTCCTGCTCTAGGCAGCAGTTTTATAGGGAGTTCAACATCAGTACTTGACTCAGCATTGCTGGGTTCAGGGTAAGTGCCCCTGGTGCTAAGCAGTACTATGCCTTACTGGAGAAGATCCCTCTTCAATATTATATGTCTGATTCCAGCTCCTAGAATCAAAACAGATAATTTCTAGGATTATGAGTTTTTCTTTCCCCATCTACAAATAATAATGAAATTAACATTAAAAAACAAATCTCACACGTTTAAAATGTGAGCAGAGCTGCAATTTTATCCATTAAGAGAGGATCCTGGGGTAGAAGGGGGCAGGGGCGATGGATCTGAAAGGGCGTGACGCCACACGTGTCGAAGACATTTGTTACGTCAGACATGTGAGGCAGAAGTAGATGGTGGAGGTGACAGCTTTGGGTAAATCAGTCAAGGCTGGCTGTGGGCGGTCTGGCAGCCTAGGTGAGCACCCCCCACTCATCAGAGACACAGAAATGAAATGTTATCGATCTATACTGTTTCACAAGAAAAGTACAGAAATATTAAAACTAGCATGCTCAACCGACCAACTCAGTATAAAAAGTCACAATCACAGAGCATGCAGCTGGTTGGTTGAAACAAAATCTTCATCTGGTTTTGTATTGTCTGGACCTGAGCTTTCCACCTGTGGTCCTCAGTGTGGAATTTCCTTGGCTGACAGATGAGTGCAGCATCACCCTGCCACCGGATGATGAATGTGGACAGAATCTCCATAAGTGCTGTAGATAATGCAAGAACCTGACTCATATATTACAGTGCTACATTTATTTCTTCATTTTTGTCTCAAAGCCCAATAAATTTCAAACATTAAAATATTTTTTATCTCTCTCTCTCTCTCTCCGTTTCTCTCCCTCTCTTTTAATAAAGCAGAATATTTCAGGACATTTAGGATTTAAACCTTATCATCTGCCTATAGGTCCTATGTCTGAAAGCTGTCTCATTCTTTGTGACATTAGTGTGATTATATCTGCTGCACTTTGTCTCACACTTGTGCAAAATGATTGTATACACTATTATACAGTTTTGCTCTATGAGAAATAACTATAATTTATTCACAATTATTGCTTAGATTGGGATTTGAAACATGCCTTTTACTCCGCGGTCCAGTCTTAGGGCTGTGAGTCTCATCGGCCACTCTATTCCTTTTGAATACCTTTAGGAGCCGCACGAATACAATTATTGTGATGGTAAGTCGCCACCCGCAGGGGGCGCAGTATGAATGGAACACAATGAACGTGCGATTATCAAATAAAATTGGAAACAACGGGCATAACACAAAATGGCCATTAGAGGGCACTAAAGATCCACAGCAGCCAAACCGGTTTTTTAGTGATGGGTAATTGAGAGGACGGGTAATACATTCTTATCCAGGCATGTACGTAATTCATAGTTATAGATAGCAGCTTTTGTGCTTGTCCTTGTGCATCAGAAAAAAGAGAGAATTCATATCAAAAAAGCAACATATTCTTTAAGGAAAGGTACGCTTGGCCTTTTGAAGCTGCAGGTGTGTCCGTCCTTGACTCCGCCCATAGGCCCGCGTCACACTTCCATCATACTTGTTCGCTTCAGGGGGGAGGGACCCGAAGGAGGATATTCTGAGGGCCCGTGGCCATCGCGCACGCTGTCTGCGATTTAAACAGAAGCTGGCTGTCCTCTGTTTTAGCCCCCCCCCCGAAGCGGAGGGGAATATTAGACGCCCAGGGCTGAAAATTGCCAATTTGAAAACTCATAAACTTAATCAGCGGGGCACAGAGATAAATTCCCTGATAGCGTTATATAATTCGAGTGCGTTTCCAGCGCCACAAGCAGGCGGATTAGCTGCTGGTTCAGCCCTCTGGAGGATGGGGAGGGGGGCAGAGGGGGGGCTGTGGCAGCACAGCTGCATAAATTCAGACCCTCTTAATTACTGCTGGGGGTGTGAGTGGACTCACAAGCTCTCCACTGTAGGCATTCCCCTGTCCCTGCTTGCAGGAGTGAAGAGGTCCGTGCATCCAGACGTCTTTTTCTTGCTGTGGGGTACATAGTTTGGTCAGCAGGGGGCACAGTGGTTTCAGGACTGGGCTGAATGTCACCTATCTATTTTTACATTTGGGTTTGACTGACACAGGACTCACACAGTGGTAACAAACAGAACTGCCGCTCACGATCGGCAAGGGCCCGGGGATGTGCTGCGACTTCCTTTGTGAGGACATTCGGAGAACCCTGAAAGGCATGCGCCCAGACTCGTGTTTGTACGGCAAGTCATTCTTTTGTTCTGAAGCAGTGAGGTTTCTCAAAGATCTCCCCGGATTATCTGCGCGAGAGAGGAACATTTAAAAACCGCGAGAATTTTTTTGGTGTACATAAGAATAGCAGTGTAGTTTTTTCTGTTGGTGTCTTCACAAATACCATCACACACACTTATACGTTTGTTTTTATATCTCTGTGGGCATAACTCTAATCCCAACATGACATCCTTAACCCCCACCCAGCCCTAACCTTAACCATACTGTAAGTAACCAAACAAAATACACGAGTTTTAGCAATTTTACTTTTTTGATTGTAGTCACAGATTTTTATAAAATTGAGTTTCTCCTTGTGGGGAGTGAAAAAATGTCCCCACAATGACAAAATAGCAGGATTTTGTCACATTGTGAGGACATTTGTAATATCTACATAAACCACCTACCCACACACACAGGTGACAGTGAGTTGTGTTAATTGTTCACTTTGCAGTGTGCATCACTGCAGATTGTTAAAGTCTGGTACTTTGTCTGGTCTATGTGATTTTCTCTTCATACTGTGACTTCACTGCAGTCAGTCATCTGAAGGGAAATTGACAAGACCTCCGGGAAAGCAAGGGTACAGACCGCCCAAAGACGGCTCCTAATCTTATTTTTTTAGCCTAATGATTTTTTCAGTAATTCAGACAAATTTTCAAATGTCTGGAGGCAGCAGTGAGGAAATCCAGTGGAAATGACATAAAAGGCACTGCAGCCCCTAACATCCAGAAGTCCGTCCTTCCAGCAATGAAACGACTTTTTAATTCGCTGTCCATACAAGTGTGACTACACGAACACTGAAATGATTCTTTTTGCATACCCCGCACCTCATTCTTATTTGAGATATTTGCACACATTGAGGCGCAAGCGAAGCTTGGAGTCGGTGAGGATTTGAACCAGCGACCTTCAGATGCTGGCTGCAAGACTCGAGCCCCAGAGCCGCCCCCAGTGACTCAGAGGGGAGGTGACAAGGGTCACACACATGTGCAAGAAGCTTCAGTCACATTGCGGTAAAAATCTCTCAGACCATGATGAGATTCACCTGATAACCAGAGAATACGCTAGTGTGTTAGTTAAGAAGAACATGGGCTTCATTTAACCACCTCTGTGTTAGCCATTGTGTTTCTCATGATCTACCAAAAGTTAAGGTTCTAAAGAATCATTTTTACAGCAGAACTCTGTTGTGTAATGTCGCTTTTAACCATTTCCTCTTCACTCTTTCGGCCTGCTTCCTCCGAATCCTTCAGTGTTTCATATGCAGTTTCAGGACAAGACGGGAAATGCCGCGATAAATTATTGAGCCCCGACACCTGTAAGCTCTTTGTTTATTGATCCTTCCCCTTCCTGTCTTTCCTTCATCTCTTATATCTACCACACCCCCCCTCTGCCTTCTCTCTCCACCCCCCAAACACACACAAAGAAGCAGCTGAGTGTAGTTTGATCTCACTTTGAAACGAGCTCCATGGAGCCTGGGTCTCCCGGAGTCTCTGGTGTTTTGAGGATGTTTCATTTACATTCACGGGGTCGCCGACGACTGCTGCCGTTTGGTGCGGTTCTCCGTCTCCTTACCTTCCGGCTCAAACCGGGGCGGCAAAGCGGGGAAAGCTGTTTGAAAACAGACCCTTTATTCTCTCTGGATGTGCTATAACACAATGTAATAAGAAAGATGATTCTAATGGCCTTCACGCTTCGGTGGGGTAAAAACAAGAACTCCCCCCCTCCCCGGTTTAAGGGCTTCGTGAGAAGAAATGGCGTACTCAAGATTTTTTTGTCAAAAGGAAATTGAGTAATCTTATTTTGGGGGATTCTAATAAGCCTAATTTGCCGTATTGTGCAATATCAAGGTAATTTAGCAACCTTTACAAATACAACTTTGGATTAGGGAACGCATTTCAGGGACCATTATTATGAAAATACCTCCAGAACATTTTTTCCCGGGGGCCTAGATGATTTTAATTCCCAGAAGGGAGGGTGCATAATTTCCGGGATGATTTTAAAATGGAGTGAATTCTGAGAAAAGGCAAAATCGGAGGAGAATCTCTTGCAGCCCTTAAAGCCCTACATTTCTTCCTCGTCTGGGTTTAGGGTGAGAGCCATTTCGACTGCGCCTCTCTGGTGACAATAAAGAAAAGAGCTCCCGCCAAGTCAGTGCTGTGATGATAATGTGCCAGCGGCTTTGAAAGTGCTGCACGCTAAAAAAAACTAGTTTAATGGCTCGACTAGGGAGGGCTACGTTACAGCCCAATCGTCTCCCTGTGCGGCATCATGGAAAGGAAAATGGTGCGAGAGAGAGACCCACACACACACACAAAGCTGGAAGTGTTTAGCTGAGAACCTGTAGGGGGACAGACACCGTCACTCTGGGTGTCCTCATGACCACGCGCCGACTGTTACTCCAGTACACTAATATAAGGGAGGACTGCTATCGTGCTGCAGGGGGAGTTTTCAGATAAGCCAGCAGGTGGCACCATGGTTAAGGTTGCGTGTTCAATTTTGTGCTCGTGAGGATTCTAATGGAAACTACATCGGGAAGTAATAATCTGAAGCAGATTTAGCCTGTTGCAAGCCTGGAATGAACTGGTAAATAAATAAAGAGGTGATGGAACAGTGATAGAACATGTGATAGAACGTAACAGAAGAAGCAACAGAACAAGTAACAGAACAAGCAACAAAACAAGAAACAGAACAAGCAACAGAACAAGAAACAGAACAAGCAACAGAACAAGCAACAGAACAAGCAACAGAACAAGTAACAGAAGAAGCAACAGAACAAGTAACAGAAGAAGCAACAGAACAAGTAACAGAAGGAGCAACAGAACAAGTAACAGAAGAAGCAACAGAACAAGTAACAGAAGGAGCAACAGAACAAGTAACAGAAGAAGCAACAGAACAAGTAACAGAAGGAGCAACAGAACAAGTAACAGAACAAGCAACAGAGCAAGTAACTGAAGAAAGAAAAGAACAAGTAACAGAAGAAGCAACAGAGCAAGTAACAGAAGAAGCAACAGAAGAAGCAGCAGAACAAGTAACAGAACAAGTAACAGAACAAGTAACAGAGCAAGTAACAGAAGAAGCAACTGTGAATGCTTGTCTTATTAGTTAAAGTGATGCTCAGAAGCTGCTGCCAGTTATCAAGCTGCCTTTAAAATTGCAAATGAGAATAAAATATAAAAACATGAGGTGCCAAGACCTATGAGCCTAATGAACAGGGCACTCCCTCGTTACAGATAGCCAATTGCTAAAGGAGCCACAAATAAAGGAGCATTTTCTTTTTTTTTTGAAAGATTGCAGAAAGGAAAGCTACAGAAGAACTGCACAGTTTTAAAGGGTAAATAAGATGGTATGAAGCCCTTTAAGGAGAGCCTTCCCCAGCTCAGGTCTGTCAGTGGACACGGGGAAGCAAGACTGACGGAAAAATCTGATGCACCGGTTCATCCCTCCTTCCCATTAAGGTGTTTTTTTCACCCTCAGAAGCTTTCAGGGTGCTTGTGGTAGCTTGTGTGAACAGGTTCCAGTTTAATACGTTCACTGGTAGCTCTTCCTTAATGGACAGAGACACAAGGGAACCAGGAGTTTCATATAAAGGATGTTCTGCTCCACCTGGTCCAAATTCTGATTTCCCCTGGTTCATGTGTGAGACTAACAAGGGGAAGACAGGTAGTATAGTGGTGTTCTTGCCCTGAGTGGATGTACAACCTGGAGATGTTATTTATAAAAAGAAAACAGACAAACAAACAAACAAAAAGAGTCAAAACCAAACAAATGGAAACAAAAGGCCAAACCAAAACAAACCAATCTTAAACTTACACCAACTTAATCCAAACATATCAACAGAGGTGGAGATTTAATACATGCATTTGTTACTTCCAGATTGGACTACTGTAATGCCCTCCTTACTGGTTGCCCGTCTGGATCATTACA
>JABFEB020000036.1:1942445-1963536 GCA_019775895.2 Stomatorhinus ivindoensis | reverse complement strand
GTGCATATATGTGTGTGGGTGAGTGTGTGTGTGTGTGTGTGTGTGTGATTGAGAGTGCATATATGTGTGTGGGTGAGTGTGTGTGTGTGTGTGTGTGTGTGATTGAGAGTGCATATATGTGTGTGGGTGAGTGTGTGTGTGTGTGTGTGTGTGTGATTGAGAGTGCATATATGTGTGTGGGTGAGCGTGTGTGCGCGTCTACGTGTGACATTCACCTTTCCTGCTCTGGCTACCTGGGTGTCCCCCCTCCCGCTACGCTGTGCCACTCCTGTGGCCGCGGCTCCGTTTCTGGGGACACGTCGGGCCAGATGTCCCACGGGACCTGGTAGGGCTGCCGCCCCATGGTGAGGGACAGAGTGCTAGCGCCTTCCCCTTCTCATCTGCCCCCCGCCCCCCCCCCCCCCATATCGGTCCCTCCTCTCGCTGTCCTGTCATACCAACAGCAGTCTGAGCAGCAT
Source organism: Stomatorhinus ivindoensis (assembly GCA_019775895.2). Taxonomy (NCBI): domain Eukaryota; kingdom Metazoa; phylum Chordata; class Actinopteri; order Osteoglossiformes; family Mormyridae; genus Stomatorhinus; species Stomatorhinus ivindoensis. Next base: position 1,963,078 of record JABFEB020000036.1, on the reverse strand, counting down.
GCAGTTAGCGCGCGGCGCCATTAGCATGCGGGCGCCCAGATGCGTGAGGGGGCAGAGTGCTGGAGAGCCTGCATTCGTGGCGTTTCTGCCTCATGGAGGCAGAGGCGGAGGTGCTGGGCTGCTGCAGTGTGGTCTCCATCTCCTGGCCACGGTGGAGGGTGTGAGTTTTCACTCTCAGGGACTATGCTGACGTTTCAGCTGAATATTAACTAGATGGCCTGTCTGGAGGGTCCCAGGGTCCGTAACGGCGTAATTAAGCTCCTCCTTTCAGTATCGCGAGGAGCTTGCTAGCTTTTGGTGCCAACCTGAGCGTCTCCTTAATGTCCCCTGGAGGAAGTGGTCCGTTTAGCACCTGGAAGGACCATGGGATGGTTTAGATCTGCACTTCCTGATGATTGCCCCACTGGAGCAAATCAAAACATCTTCTTCACTTCCGCTCTGCGTGAAAACGTAAATAAAAGTGACAAGAGAGAAAGCAGGCAAGAGGGGCCACTCTGATTAAGTGTGACACCTTTAATCATGTGAAGCACCCCATTACGTAATCTCTTCGGTGGCGAAAAATAAGTGGCGGACTGTAGGTGTCGCTGTTGTATTGTTTTTAAAAAAAGAAATAAATAAAAACGTGCGAGGGCTGTTAGCAGCAGCTCTCATCTGAGACTGAAACAAACAGAGCAAATGCTGGTGGAGGTTGCAGGAAAAGAGAGGGAGAATCAGAGGGTGACAGAAGGATGGAGAAAGAGAGGGTGGAAGGAGAGAGACCCGAACGGCAGGTGTGGCTCGGTCTTGGCCCATGGCCCTGCAGTGCTTTGATCGGCTCCAAACGCATCGTTGGGTTTTTCATGGAGGACACTGCTGCGTTTGTCCCTGCGACTCGCTTCCAGTCCCCAGCCTGATTCCGTGTGGCCTACGGTGCCACTGTACTGTGACCCAAGTAGCTGCCCTTGCTAAACTGACCCCTAGGGTGGAGACTCGGGAAGCCGGCACGTCTATGTGGTGACGGATCGTCAGCGCGCACTGAGGCCCGTGGCGGCTGAGGGCCTGAGCAGCGCCAATGTGGGTGGGGTGTGGGGGGGGCCGGGTGAGTGCCCCCCCCCCCCCAGGAGAGCTCTCCTCCATGCTCATTCACGGTCTGAGCTCGCAAGATGACCGTACCCTTCATCATTAAGGAGAAGCAGCATGCGTGCCTACAGTGCAGTAATTAGCGTGGCTGTCTTATCACCCTCGTCCATTGGAGAGCGGCGTCGCGTGGCGATTTTAACAAGCCAAGAACGAGTGAAACGGCGTCACGAGGACGGTTCCGATGGTGATGGGGAGTGCAGGTGTCTGTGGCTTCCGACAGGTGAGCGTGGGGGGTGTCATTGTGGGGGTGTCAGCCGGCTAACCTGGGAGCTGCCTGACAGTCACATCACACCCCTTATCATCTACCCACAGTTTAACCCTGAGGCTGCCCCTGGACCCCCCATATCTTTCTCTCTCTCTCAGCCATTCCCCCACCCCCTCCCCGTGTGGACCACCAGCCCACTGCAGAAACACATTTATACATGGTGATGGGTGTAAAGTCCAATTCACTGCTTGCCACTTTAGTGCTGTGGCTGATATCTGTCCGTGAGACTGAAACTGAACCCCCCCCCACGCTGGGTTAGGGCTGCGTGATGTTCATAGGTGTCAGTCAGCCTGTTAGCGTGTTTACCTGTTAACCAATCTGCGTGTTTACATGTTTACCTGTGTGTGTGTGTGTTTACGTGTTAATCAGTCTGTGTGTTTACCTGTGTGTGTGTGTGTGTTTCTTGAAAGCTTTGCGTGTGTTTGTGTGTCTCTGTGTGTTTCTTCACGTGCCTCTGTGCGTGCATGCGTGTCACCTTCCCGAGGAGGGACCTCGTACTAACGGCCTGCGCTCTCGGCCCTGGGAGTGCCCCATCCCCACGGTAAACGGTGAGCGTTCCCGGACAGGGGCATCGTTCCGACCTTGGCGTTTTATGGGAAGCAGGTGCTGCCTTGTTTATTAAGCGGCAGAGCGATTCCGTTTCCCGGTTACACGGCTGGGGGGGCAGGGCAGGGTGGTGCAGTGGTTAGTGCTACTGCCTCACACCTGGGTTCACGGGCTCGTGTGTGGAGTTTGAATGTTCCTCCTGCGTCACCATGGGGATTCCTCTAAGCGTTCCGGTTCCCCCCCCCCACAGTTTAAAAACATGCTGAGGGTAACTGGAGCTAAATGTGAATGGCGTGTGAGTGTGCCTTTGATGGATTGGTGCCCCACTCCCTGCCTTGTGCCCTTAGGCTCCAGACCCCCTGCAACGTTGAGTCGGACGGCAGATGGATGGTTAGAGTATGAGGGAAAGGAAGGAAACCCCTTTTATACAAAGCTCTCACTTTATAAAATGGCCACATCTATGATTTATACCCTATCGCTATATTAGTGTTGCGATCGCCATCAGCCTCATGGTAGCGCTCTGTGCATCACCTGTTGTTGCTATGGAAATAGAGGTGATTGTGGGTACTTGTGTTTTGTTGCTCATGCCTTTGATGTAGATGATCACACAGTGAGAGCTGGAAGTTGCACTGACATTTTCTTTGGCAATGAGATGTTTAAGAAAGCACTTCTTTCACAGCCGCTATAGTTCCGGCCAGCACACAAACCCACAGTGCCGCTGCCTTCTTTGATTTCGGCTGCGGTAATCCATGAAACCCTGTCTGGCCTCTCGCCATACTTTCACCTCTGGTCCGAATTTGGCCGTGACGTTAGTCAGCTTGTCTACTCTAAAGAGATTTTGCTGCAAATCTCAACCACCCCCAGTGCGTGGATGACTGGTCAGTGGCGAGGTGATGGTCCTCCGTGACACACTGAGCTGAATCGTACTCATTCCCACTTTCAGTTCCACTCTGCATTGAATTCAGGCAGCGGCAGTGTGGTTCCTGCTGGCCCGGTTGGCCTTTCCAGTTCGTGCTGGATATTTCACTGGAACGATTAACACTGGCTCCACTGGATCGGATCTTTTATCACTGCTCCACCTGCTGGTCTGGTCGGGGTGCGTGGCATTGAAGGGGAGCGGGAACCGGGCAGTCTGGGAGATGAGGTGGAGGGCGGTTATGGTCAGGTCAAAGGTCAGACCGGGGTGGTGTCTGGATGATGCACTTCTCCAGCACGGATGTGGCAGCGAGATGAGACAGGAAAGAACTTTGATTGATAAACATGGAGGATAATATGTTTTAAATCCCTTAAATGATGAACAAAGCAGCTCCGTAAGTGAATTACGCAGCTCTCCTGTTACCACGAACAGCTTTGCCAGGAATCTTCTGGGTCCCCGTGCTGCGATGTCACGATAGCAGTGATGTAAACAAAGGCAGTGGATGGCAGGAGCCGGTGCGAGTCAGGACAACAGAGACGCCGCGAGGTCGCGTGGTCCCTATGGGTGCGCCGTGGACCGTGAAGGACGGTGACATCGCTGCCACGCCGCTCTCTCAGCTTTGTCATTATCGTGGTGGCAGTGTCAAGGAGCTCGGGTAGGAACCTATAAATGCTACAGTGTGACAGTAGAGATGGCGTTCCTGTCCACTGTATGTGTGAGGCAGGTGATGTCAGAGCTGAAGCAACACATCGCTCTCTTCCCACTTCTGCTGCCTAAACATCGCCCTGTTTTCCCCCCTGGGGAGGCTCAGTGGGTGTGAATGGCTCTTTCGCCCATGTCCCAGGCAGAAAATTGCTCCAATATTTGTGTGGAAAACCAGAAGTCCTTCTGCAAAGATCCAGACCTCAGTAAATGTTGGGAAATCTCAAAGGAGCAGTTGTGGGTAAAGGGAAGATTTGCCAAGGAAGTGAGGAGTAATCCCACAGTTAGGGTTAGTGACAAGCAGTCAGGCCCATTTTTCGGTGGGAATCGATTCACTTTGTCCACACCTGATCTTAATGATTGATTAGTTGATTTATTTATTGATTAATTAGGATGGATGTTACCCAGCCTTGTGCCCTGTGCCGCCTGGGATTGACTCCAAACACTCTTACGACCTCAGTTAGGATAAGCAATTGGAAGGTCGATGGATGGATTCATATGAACACACAACAGACCTCCACCGCTTGCTGTACCTGTACATAGACCTCAGACAGCGATTCAGGTGCGTGTTGCAGAGAAAATTCTAAGATTCACCACCCATTTTTCACCTTATAAAAAAAACAAGTCAGTAAATAAAAGAGGATTATATAGATGCCCTTTGCGGGCTGGGTGTGGCTCACATTTACATTTACTTGCAGTCGCTTTTATCCAGAGCAGGATTAGTCAGTCCCTGCAGCAATTGGCGGGTTAAAGGTCTCATTCAGGAGCCCAGTGGTGACGTCATTCAACCGACCTATGGTTTGAAACCGCATCCTAACCCGCTGCACCGCAGACCGACCCCCCCAAACGGCAGATCAGCGTAGGGTCCATGTGTCACCTGGTATTGGTGACCAAAATCACAGGCTCCTTGGTGCTGAAGTCGATCTTCCTCCGTGTTCAGAGAGGGACGAGGTGCAGTGTCAGAGTCCCCGGCGCGCTGGCGCAGGGCTGTCGTGTAGCCGTCACCGTCTGAGAGCGTCCTGTCTTCCTATCCGGGGGGCCGGGCGGAGCGAAGCTGCCGCACACGGCTGAAGCTGTCTGCGGACCCCGTGGAGATTTTCAGGTTGCGTCGGGGGTTGATTCTGCCACTTCAAGATTCCGCTCCGCTCTGATGTGGGGGGAGCAGGATGTCAGGAATCGGCTAGGAACTATGAGTAGCTGGAGTCGAGGATGATGAAGATGAAGGAGAAAAAGATGACTTCATTCAACATTTCTGCAAGTGGCTCTCCAGCTAACCATAAATCTATGATCTATAGTGCAGATATTATTTTCACCAAAGTGTTTAAAGATGCAGTAAGACTATATTTCTGAAATAAAGATTTCAGACGGGAGGCAGATGGTAGCTTTTCTTTAGACATTGGAAACACCCATCTGTGCTGAAGGTAACCGCTTAAGGCAGCTGCATAAATATGAATGATTCACCCTCATCCCTTCGAGCATCCGGAGGCAGCTGCTCGACCAGGGCTGGACGTTTGCATCACAATGAAATCGATGGAGGGCGTTATTAAAGGCTGACATGCCCTAGGAGCAAAATCACTGCACAGATCTGCTGGAAAATCAGGGCTGCGTCACACTGACCCCCCCTCCCCCCCCCCACCCGGATTAGCAGGCGGTGGCTAACGTGAAAGCTGTCTGTGTAAATACAGCCCGATCTTGGGGTGAAAAGGACTGGTCCGACATGGAGACTGACAGGCTGTATGGGTTCTCTCATCCCCTCATTAAAATTTTTAATCAGCGTATTAATCAGGAAGCCCGTGATGTAGACGGAGGGATTAGGCTGATAGACTTCGCTCTGCTACTGTCCCGTGTGTCACTGCAGAGACCTACTTAACTGACGTCGTGCTTTTCCTGCAATCCTGCTCCTTTAGTGGCTGAAGGGAGTCTGTCCCTGCCCTACCCCAAGGGGATTTGAACCCATAACCTCCTGGTTAGATGTTAAATCTAGAAGGGGTGAGTCTGTGGCTCCCTTCCAGTCACTGTCTTTCCACGTGCTGGGATGGGATGCTTCCGTCTCGGCAGTGCACCCTTATTGCAGAGCATCTGCACCCTGATCTCTGACCCGCTTAATGATGTGTTTGGTAATGCTTTGTGCACCCGGATGGGAATGAAACGGCCACACAAGCAAGACTGTGGGGCACTCGGTGATCAGCGGCTTTGTTTCAGCGTCCCACAGAAACGCAGTCAAAAGGAGAAGGAGCAGAATGACAGGCAGTGAGAGCTTCTTTCGTTTGCCTGCTTCGGAACTCAGCCGTATAAATCGCGAGGAAACGAAACAGGCCCCCAGATGTTTATCCACTCATGTGAAGTGAACACACGAGATCCGGGGGAAAGTTCTGAGGGCACACAGAGGCCTTCCGATGTGTGTCCTCGTTCCTTCCCACTCGGAATACAAACTGGAATCCCATTTTGCATGGGAGCTATTCATGGAGCACAGCGACTGGGATAAAACAAAGGGATCACGGGGTTGTCTGTCACGCAGAAGAGGGATAAATGGCAGAAGTGAAATGACAGCTGGGCTCTGCTTTGCCGTTACTGGTAAGAAAACAAAAGACAGACTCAGGTTTATAAATCGTGTCACATGACTGGGCCACATAACTCGGTGAAGGATAGGGATCCTGCTCATTTCGCGGTGTCATGGAGAAGAAGCAGGTGAGACAATATTTGTCCTTTTTTCTTTTATTTTCACCAGATTTGAAGATGAAGTCGGCCCTCCACCAGAGCATGCAGACATCTGCTTTCGGATCCCACGCAATCTTCTAAGAGATTTTCAAAAGATGATTTTTCAGGAGAAATTCTGTTTTTTTTTTGTCTATATGAAGCTCTGAGTAGTGCTGTAAGCATGGTGGACATTTTCCTCTCCCAAGCTGCAAGATCACACAGCAGAACTAAACAGCCTTCCAGGAGAGTGAAAACAAACAGCACTAACCCTAACCCTTCCTGGAGAGGGAAAACTAATATGTGGGAAATACCTGACCTATGAGCCTGCCTTTGTTTTATGGAGATCATACCATGTTCAAATGTGACACAGTCACAAAAGTATTGGGCTCTTATCAGAGTAGAAAGTTTTCACTGATGTAAAACTTTAAACATTACTGATGTAAAGATTTAAAAGGACCGACAGAACTGAAACCGATTTCTTCAGTCAGAATGTAACTGTCTTCTCCAGCTATAGGTCGTGACGTTTCAGCATTTAGCCCTGTCCTGCGTTTCCTCCATTTTCATTACGTTCAAAATAACGATATCGATATCCGCTGCACTGTAGTATTTTGTTTGCATTTATGCCAACATTATACAGGATGAAAACTAAAATGGGGACAAAATAGGAGTTATATAGAATATAGAAGCTGAGTAGACAGTTACATGAGAGCACATGCTAACATCTGCGGAATTTTAAAACACGCTGAAAATATTGTGAGGTGTGGTGAGAACAATCCTACTCCCCAGCTAATGTGAATTGATTATGTCTCTGATTGTATATAGAAAGGGTATTTTCCAGTTCAGTCAAGCCGGTAATGGCTACCCCTCCTGATTCTGATTGTAAGCCTGTCACACACTCTTCCTTGTCTTAATGTAGTTCTCTAGGAAATTAGATACATTCAATTCCCCGCTGAACATTTTCTCCCAGGTCGGCCTCCTGTAGAATGCATAAGTATGCATCTTAGTAATGATGTCAACTAGTCTGTGTCTTTTGATTACCTCTGGATCCGGAGACAAAATCATTCTGGGAACAGACTAAATGAACAAAATGTAAATTTAATTCGTTTTGTGTCTGCCAAGCGCAATGAAAATATTAACGCTCAACTTGATGGCTTGTTGACTGGAACACGCCGCCCGTCGGGGTGTGGGTTGGATCCAGACCATCGTGCTGTTCTACAGACATTACCCTGAGACGTTAGTGACGGTCTACGATCTAATAATAGTCCCGTCCGTGGGAATACTGTGCGGAATAAGCCAGAGAAGCCGCGTTGACGTCCTGATCTAGGGAGATGGGAGTGCCGCTTTGAAGCTGTTAGCATATGGTTTTTATTTTTCCGTATAGCCGTTATGGACACCTGAGAGTGTTCCCCGTGATGCCGTTCGCTCTCTGAGAATCTTAACCGGCTCATTCTGAAGAGGAATCGCTGCACTTACTCTCCTGGCACAAAGTGGTTTAGCCGCGCCAACGAATTAGAGGAAGCGTTCTGTGACTCTGGTTCCCGTGAATGCCATTACCAGCAGCGACTCTCCCGCCACCCGCTTATTGTAGCTGACAGATGCAGCCCCGCCTCTCAGCAGAAAGATGCAGGTTTGACTTCAAGTCAATTTCAGGTGCGTTTCATGAGCTTGATCCATGTGCCACATGGAACCCCCGGCCCCAACCCCAGCGAGGGACATACGAAGCTGGTTAATTTGTCTGCCTCCGAAGCCCTCATCGCGGTAATAGACTGGAGAGTCTCCCATCTCACAGCGAAACATTAAATCAGCCCCCATCCATGTGGCAAAGGAGGAGACAACATGTCACTATGAATTTCGCTCAACCGTGCTTCCCGGAGTGCTTCTGTTTCCATGTTTCTCTGACGTGGTCACGATGGATCCAGAGAAACACACTGTAAAGCTCTTATGTGAGTAAACAGCTCGGCTGAATGACTCGTTCCGTGTAGAGATGGATACGCATCGCTTATTTTTATGTTTTATTTGATATATATACCCATCGATTCCCAAAGTGAGTCATGTTTTCTGAACTCAAACTCATCCTTCAGTGATGCCTGCATGTAGCCTCCTTGGGCGTAAAGCGTTCGCGCCAATGTGGGCTAAGAGGTGCTCATAGTTTTCTGTGGTTTTCTCTGCAGGCTTTTTCCCATTTCATCCGGCATCTCTCAGGACACCCGAGTCTCCTGAGGAGGACCCACTGGTACCTTCATGCCCTTCACCAGAAAAGAAGGACAGTAGGGCAAAGCCAGGGGACGCTGAGGCCGGACAGTCATGTGGTGTTTATTTTGGGATGTAGACGGGGTGGAGATAGGTGAGAGCAGGGGGGCTGGGGTGAGGTGACGGGGGTGCGGAAACAGCACAGGGTGAGGAAAGCAGATGAAACACAAACCTCGTCAGCGTGAGTCCCATGGCCTGTAATGCAGCCGTGGTCCTGGTTGATATAAAACATCCCTCATCCTGTAAGCCCCACCCTCGCTCTCTCATTATCTCAATAATCCAGATACCCGGGAGCAAACTACCCAGGGACGATTCCCCTCTTCCCATGTATGGACGATTCACTCCTTGTCTCTTTGCACTGTATCGATATATTTGCACAACAATGAACAACTGCTTTTGTTTGTGCACCACTTCAGGTTACTGGTCATGGTCTGCATCAGTGAAATCTGCCTTGCAAACGCATTTGTCTTAAGATGTCTTTACACTGCGTTTTCATTCCTGTTGTGTTGTTTTGTTTTGCGTTTATGGCACTATAGAGCTGCAACGGGTTGGCGCCCCATCCTGGGTCGTTTCCCGCCTTGCGCCCATAGTCTGCAGGATTGGCTCCGGACCCCCTGCGACCCTGAATAAGATAAATGGTTTCAGAAAATGGATGGATGGATGTACTGCAGAGTGAGTCTCTTATGTTTCCTGTAATATTGGCCTGTATTTCTTTTTTGGCACTGAACCACGACCAGTTCTGGAATGTTTGCGCATGCAATAAAGTCTTCTGAGATCTTCTGAAAGGTCCAGCATGGAGAGTGTGATGCTATTCGCTCAGGATTACTGGCCGTCGTCAGGCCCCTCTGATGGGGGAGACAGGCTCACCCCCCAGGCTCTTTACTGGGTTGAAGTGGGGCAATCTGTTGCTGGAGGGGAAAAGCTGCCATTTACCCAATCCTTCTACATGCTGATGAAGACCATGAATGGGCCATTGGCCTATGGATGAGGAGTTTTCTTCATCTTCCTCATTGGCCTGACGGCTCCTTCGTGCCGCTAATGATGAAATGCTTCACTTAGAGCCCTGTCAGTGATTTTCTGCCACTTTATTTAATTTGCATCTCCACATACCAAACATGGAACAATGTCTTCCCCGAGCCTGCTGCCCCTCGCATTATTTTTCCATTGCAGATGAGCTCCTTTCGCATAGTTAGCGATCGTCTGCATGCCGTTAGTGACCGCGAGGGCTTTCAGCATCTGAAAGCAGCTCCGGCTGCAGTTCTTGCAGTTTAGGACGTACAGTAACGGAAGATAATTGAAGGCAAGTGCAAAGGAGAGGGCGGCAAGTTGCTGGGAAAAGCAAATCACATTTGCTACTGTAGTTTAACATTATTAGCTAACACCCACCTGTTTGCCTGTTGAGAGAAGCATTTTGATGAGAGTCAGCTCTTGGTACAGGGATATCCTTTTTAAGACGGATATTACGGAACGTGCTGGAAATGACAGCAGCTAACAGCTACGTCATTCGTGTGGTTAAGAGCTTTGGGAGAAGGACAAGACTTGCTGCTAGTTTCCTGCGTTGTGTTTGCACGGCAGAATCGACTCGACAAAGAGACTGACGGGATTGTCAATACGAGAGGATCTCTACTGACAGGTGGACATAAAGCGCGAGAGGTGCTGAGAAAGCTGAACGACGAGGAGAGGAAATTCTTCCAGAATGTTCTGGCACCCGTTCAGCCCTATTTGACATGATAGCTTTGATGCTATCTTTCCACCCCAACTTTCTGAGACGTAAGCTTCTGCGGCAAAGTAAGAAGAGTTTTAAAAAAGTTTAGATGTTCATCACATTAGCCTGGAGTGGGTGAATAGGTTCTTCTCTGAAATGTCTGTGGGTGTCACAATACAGTGAATGGATGGTAGGGCTTCTTCGCTGCTCATGAGCGTCGTGAACTTACAGCTGAGGGTCTGCTAGGGAGGGCGCCATCCTCCCTCCCATTATAAGCTGAGAAGTCTCAGTTCTCAAGAAACTGCTCTCCTAGATAACTCAGCCAATCCAGACCTCTTTCTTTGTTTTGTTGAACTCTATCCGATCTGCCACAGAGCCGACGTCAAAGTGCTTCAAAATTGTCATTTCTCAATTAGGCCCAAAAGGATGTAAGCCTTTTCCAGTAAATCTCCGTAGAATTTCAGAAAACAGTCTAATTTTCATCCATGTAAATCCCTTCAAAGTGTGTGGATTGTTTAAGAGGAATGGTGGTACCCTGAATTCTTTACTTCAAGGATGTGTCTGTTAGTTTCATGTTTTAATGTCGCATACAGAGGGCTGCACTTAAAACCAGATTCTTAAATGATGGTGTTTATACTTCAACAAAATCATTGCAGGCCCAAATAACAGATAAACTGTATATAGATCAAGTCAGCTTGCTGAAATGACCTTTAAGAAATTGCCTCAAGGTGAACGAAACTAAAGAAGAGATTTTCATTTCAGCCATACAAGAATTTATATATCAATGTGCCTTGGCTGCTGCGTGTTCAGTGTCATAATTGATTTTTTGCCAAGTAAACATTAGGCTGTCTACTCTAGCATTTCAATCAGAGATTACAGGGTGCATCAAAAACAAAGACCAGGATTTTAAGCCTGTATAAGTTTTTTATATTTTTTTCATGTTTTTTTCCTGACGGCTTTTCTTGACACATTGAAATTGCTCCTCAGGAAGCCACACGGACAGCCAGCAATTGAGGAAAGTGGCATTCACACTCAAATAATGGTTCTTGTATATAAGGCACCGATCTGTGCTTTGTTATACGTCAGTGTGGCGGAAGACCTTCAGTACCGAAGAACTTCATTACCGAAGACATTCGTTATAGAAGACCTACCCCACAGGAGACCTTCACTAGAGAAGACCTTTAACCTTGCTGCCTTCTCCACTAACCCCTAGTCCTGCTATAGATTGAAGACAGGCTGCAGATGGAGCAACTGGTGAGAAAGTGCAAGATTCTTCCAATAGAAACCATCATGAATTCATGCTTCTCAACCGAACTAGACCCATGTCCGTGGTCTGTCCTTAATACCCTGGAGGTCAGAAATGTCCTTCCTGAGGCGTAGGTGTCTGTTGGTGCCTTGAATGAGAACATCAGTAGCAAAAGCCTTAAGAATGCATGAAGGTAGAATACCTAAAGGAACAGACCGCCTGTGAAGGATCGTGCCCCAACCCGGTGAAGACGTTTGTCTAAAGGGAAATAAAGCAGACTGGTGAATAGTAATATGCCAACAGAGTGACAATGAGTAGGACATGCCAAAGGAGGCTACAGTCATATTCTATCTCCATCTGCTGGTGCTCATTGACGGCACGTTTGTCAGCATCTGCAAGGTGCTCGTTTGGAATGAAATAACAAGCTCATCTCCTGAAGATGATCTCTGACGGGGGGGGGGGGGGGGTTGGGCGAGGATGTTGCCAGAGAATTAATGATACGGCGTCTTACGGCTGAGGGGAAAGTTCATCAAAATGTGACAAACAAATGAAAACTCCTGGTGAAATGAGTCACTCTGTTGTCTGTTACCTTACCCAGAATCCTCTTCTGTTATGCTGCTTGATTATATTTAGTTTGAAGGAAGACCCAAAGCATTCCTTTTATGTTGCTTATTTCAAACCCCAGGCACAATTTCTCTGTCCTGGAATAACTGACACCGTGTCACTTCTCTCCCAGCGCGGGCTTGTTTGTTTTCTCTGTGTCACAGGGAAGGAGAGAAGCTGTCATGGGTAGTGGCCGCTCTCACGTTTCACAGATGAAAGTGTCTTTATGGATCCATAAATTAATTTGCCACAGAATGACGGGCTTTATAGCATCATAGTCTGATGCTGGACAGAGACTGATGGAAGAGTGCTTCAAGGAAGTATGTTTTATAGAATGATCCGGTGATGAAACAAAATGACCGTGAAAAACTAAAATTTTAAAAATGGGTACAGAATTATGGGTATACTGTAGTTACATGTTTAGATCTCAGGAAAATGACTGTGGTGGTAATTAAAGAGGTTTGAAAAGTACCGTTCATGATACAACTATAAGTGTCCTTCTGACAGAGGTTTTTCTAGTTTGTTCACAGACTGGACTTCCCCAACACACTGTATGATAGAGGGTGAAATCCTCAACTACATTCTGTGCCTGCGGAATTCATCAAAATCAATACTGCTGACCTCCGGCAAAACATTTTCTCTCACCCGAGCTAATATTTGTATATTTAGCTTGGCTCAGCGTTTAATCACATGGCCATGAGGCATCGCTGTTTACAGTATTCTGCAGGAAGAGAGAAAATGACCCAATAAGAAAGGCGGAAGGGGAAAGGCCAGGTCTCTGGGCACTTGATGACTGCCGTCACCTAGATGCAGAAACTGAATCGCCCGTAGAGAGAAAATGACCCAGGAGACGGAAATTGGGAAACTCAGCAACATGCAAACGAAACCTGTGAATGCTAAAGAAAGTCGTATGGATGCTGGATGAACAGGACCTCAGGACCCTGAGGACATTTCCCCTCCTCCATCGTTCTCTGGCTTTATTTACTTGGGCTCGTGGGAAGTCTACTTACACAAAAATGTTCTGAGGGCGGAAGGAAAAATGACTGGTTCAGAGAGAGAGCCAATCAGATTGTGGAGGAGGTGGGTCATCTACAGTCTGATTGATTCCCTCTCTGAACCAATCATTTTGCGTTCTGCCCTTAGAACTTTTTTGTGTAAGTAGACCTCCCGTGATCTTTCCTTGGTCTCCCTGCACTAACCCTCTTTGGGTGAAGGCCATGGAACTTCTCAGCTCCAGGAGATGGATACAGTGCAGAGGTATGGTGTCAGCAGCAGAGTAGGCCGACGAATCGGTGTCACGGCAGATGGCTGGGGGAGGGGCAGGGTGTGTTTGGGACAGTTGGTGGGGGCAGGGCAGGCGCGCTTTACGGGGTTAAACATCAGCACTTACTCTGTGTCCTAATTGGGCGACATTGATGGATGAGAGATTCCCTGGACCGTGACGGGACGATGAACGGGGGCTTCCAGAAGCTCTGTCGGACCCCCGCTCCCCCACTTAGCAGTGCTGTCAGGTGCACAGCAGCAGGCTAACTGGAGATAAATACACACTTCACATGCCCTTACGAGTGCCACTTCAGGAGTGTCATAGTCGCATTCTAGAACAGGACACCCAGTGGCTTCCTTCCTGCGATGACGCGCCATCTAATCTGTGTCACCCAGCCTGGGGGAGGGGGTCATTTGAGTATCTGAATAGCTGTAAATGAACCCACCCCCTTAATTTTTATGCTTACCGCTTCTGCGTCGAGCTCATTGTTCCCCTTCTTTAAGAGTTTGCAAACAAGAGCGCTAAAATAACCTCAAGTGCTGTTTTGTGAGTAACGTTCGGAGATCATTATTGCCACTATTATAATAGCTTTTCATTCTCTGGAACATTCTCAGTCGCGCTCCATGGAAAGTGCGTCGCTCGCGCTCCTGTCCCATTTTCAGATTTGTGTCACCTGTCAAGTCGGCGGTAACGGTAATAATCGCGGGAATAATAATGGTAATATTTTTGCTGCAGGTAGTGGCTTTAAGAATTATGTCTGTATTTGTGACAGAACGGAACGTGCTCTTTAACCAGAGAAATATGTTGCTGTTAGGTAATCAGGAACTGTTTGGTTCAAAAAGGTTAATTTAGTGAGGACCAGACAATGATGGCACATCGGTACTGGCGAGTAAGATAAGAATGACAGGTATGCGGTGGGACAGTAGATCGGCCATCTGCGATCTCTTTCTGCGCTGTTTGCTATCGAAAGGTCTTCCTGTTCCTTAGGCCTATATATGCCTCATGTAAATAGGCATCTGCTGTCTCCATAACAGCGAGCTCTATCTGGTCAGAAGGGGTGTAGACTTAGGGGGGAATTAGGAAGAGTTACATAATGTAAAAATGCGTAGCTTTCAATAGAGATCACCCACTGCACCTCTGTGGAACACTCAGGCAGGTCGTAAGTAATCCGTACCACAAACCCTTGAATAATATTAACCCTTTGAATACTAATACTAATAAATACTACTGCTAATAATAATAATGATTCCCATATGATTTAAGAGACCTTATGGAAAACATGCAAGTCAAAAATATACGAACATAAGAACATATTAAATGAATGAAAAGATTAATGAAAAGTTTAAATATATTTTCATATTTCATAAATACATTGGTAATGCTTTCTATATTAAGCTGTTATTTATAATGCATTATGGGTAACTTCATAATGTATTACGAAGCATCTATAATGCATTATAATGGTAGGTATAAGAATTAATAAAGCATTACAGTACAATCTACTCTAGTCATAAGGCATCATAGTCTAGATTATAATAAGCTACTATTTTTTCAGAAATATATTTTAGCCGTAACGCTGTTTCTTGGATGTTTTTTGTGGTGTAAATCCAGATTATGTAAATCGGTTTTACGTAAATTGAGAACAGCCTGTATAGAAATTCCTCTGCAATAAATTTAAAAGTTGTGGTGCGACTGCGTCTGCGGTCGAATGCGGCCGAGCCGGGGATGACCGCGGCCGAGCCGGGGATGACCGCCTCCGGCGCTTCAGCTCTGGTGAACCCTGGGGAGCTGAGCGGAGGAGGAGGCTGTGTCCTTAACCCAGCTGGAAGTGGGAGTCTCACGGGAGACGGGGGGGGGGGGCGCATTGCGTGTATGTTAAAAAGCACAGTGCCGCCCCGGGACGGAGAGCCTCGGAGAAATGCCAACGTGAGCTTAATTAACGGAGAACCACCTTAACGAATAAGCGACGTCTTGGCGGAGCTCCGGTGGGAGGGGCAAAGGGAGAGCTAAGTGACATGCAAGCAGGAACAGGTGCGTCTGTGTCATGGGCTTAGATTAGGAAATTAGAATATTGTGGGGGGGGGGTTGTCATAATCAAAACCAGCTAATACCACCCCCCCCAACAATCATGTATCCCTCTAAATGGGTGGAGACCCCAACCCCCCCCCCCCCAATGCTCAAACCAAAGATACTCCCTTGATCTGTTTCAATTTGGAAAACATAGAAGTTCATTAGGAGGAAGGGAGGATGAGAGATGAAGTGAGGGAGGCAGAGCAAGAGGGAGAGAAAGACACACACACACACACACACACACACAATACAAGTACTAGAAAACACAAGGAAGACAAACATGAGGGGAATGTAAAAACAATGGCTGAAGACTAGAGATCTAAGTAAGCTGATGCTGGACATGGCTGATGAATGGGGGAGAGTGATTGGCTGGTATGATGTGGGCAGAGCGAGCATGTTTGTTAGGCAGACTGTAATCAAGGGATCAGCTTGTTAAGATGCGGGCGTATCTCTAATCACACTGCGAAGCACTAGTCAATGAAGTGAATTGCACTTCCAGCAGAGGGCGCCCTAGATGGCTGCCTATGTCGCCTAATGGTTGACGCCGTGTGTCGCTTTACTGTCGTGAAGTTTTTGCTGCCTCTGTAGCATGCGGACAGCGCCACGGGGCATCACGCCTACGTTTAAACGCGGCGCTTATTCACAGCGATGAGGCCTCTGCTGGAAACTTAAGTTCCTCAAACAACATGAAAAAAAAAACACTTTACAAGAATGTTTTGAGCGAGGAGCCCATAAGTGGACGTTGGACGTCACAGCGAGAGGTTTGGCTCCACGCTTGGGGCTCCTATGAAGACTAACCTCTAAAATGAAGCTCTTATGTCCCTCAGAGCCCCATTACTACCACGGTTCATTAGTGTTGACGACTCGGAGATTTAAAAAAATGCAGAAGCGTGTTTATTAAAGTACCAGAGAGACATGGACGCACACCACCATGCAAAACCACAGTAAGCGATCGAGGCCTCTGAGCAGTCAACACCTGGAGCGTGAGATGTTCTTCAGCTTGCAGGATAGGAGACCTGAAAGTGGGTCAGTCGTCACCTGATGTGCGGCCTCCTAGACCTCCCTGACACTCCGTATCCTTCAGACATGGGTAGCCTTCTCTGGTGTGGCACTTCTTATAGTCTGCCACCAGGGGGAGACTGTTTGGGTTTCTCCAGTTTGTTGCTGGTGAGGTACAAACATCTGTGCGTGTGTGTGTGTGTGTGTGTGTATGTGTGTATACATGTGCGTGCGTGTGCGTGTGTATGTGTGTGTGCCTGCATGCGCCTGCATGCGTGGCTCTGCCAGTTAGCCTCGCAGGTAGCGCAGACCAGCTGTCTGTTTGCTGTTGGATGGCGGATGCTCCATATGGAACGTTTTGTCAAGATTTAGTCACCGTTTTTATGAGTCGGAGCCCAAGCGTCCCTTCCTCGCTGCTGAACGTGTGCCATGGGCGGTGTCGGCTGTCCTGCCCCCCATCCGACCCGGTGCTGGGCACTGGGCTGCGGTGCGAACAGAGAGGGGGCCGCCCCCCCCCCCACTCTCCCTCAGGAATAAATGTTTACCCCGTTAATCCTGACTGGTGAACACAACAACTATGCTCAGCTTTGTGTCACATCCACTTGTTTTCAGACGGGGCAGAACCTGACTTGTAATTTCAGTCCATTTGTTTGGTGAGCCCCCCCTCCCCAATTGGGGGGGTACCTTCACGGATGGGGGGGGGGGGGCTTGGTTTTAAACGGGCATAAAAGGGCTCTTTAAAGAGCTTTATTTGTACATCCAAAATGATATATGACTGATATAAATATGGTCTTGTCTATGTGGGGTGAGAGGGACAATAAAATGAAAGTGTAGGAAACCCTTTATATATATAAACCTAATCTTATATATATAAATTCAATCTTATACAACAAACGATTTCTGATTTATGTTATGTTTGAATTGAGGTTCATCAGCCGGTTCTGACCGGTGAGGGCTCCGTTTCTCTCTTTTATAGCCGTGAGAGTGCATTCCTCCATAGCCCTCCGTTCCCGTACCGCACAGCTTCCCGCCGTTTACGGCCTTGGGCGGCAGACGTATTTACGGCCCAGGTGAGTTTCTCTTTCCCTCGGTGAGCGGCTTCCTGGCTTTGAGTGATTTGCACGCGGTAACCTTTCCTCCATAAACTCGCTGCTTGCCACGCTGAGCTGAGGGGATATTTCATTACCGAGGTGTCGGACGTATAAAATAGCTCTGGTGCTAAAACCTCTCGGTTTCCGTGGCAGCGGAGATATTCCAGCACATCACTGGGCTGGGAGCTGCTCGACTATAAGCAGGGCCCATGTTTTCTGTGTAAGTTAGTACATATATTATTTGTCAGTATCGTTTTTCTCCTGAAAATAGTAGGGCTTTGCGCACACTAGTTTCTCGGGGACTTAAATGTGATTAATCTGCTACATTAATTTAGCCTCTGACAGACATACAAGCATATGAGCTGTAGAAGAATGTGGAAAAAGCCCCTTTTATCTGTCGTTTGTTCCTAGGCGGCCATCTTGTCTGGCGGTTCCAAGCCAGGAAGTATGAGTGACACCAGGGCCTCTCCTGCGACTGTTTGCCTGGGACGAGAAACAAAGACGACAGCAAGAAAAAGCCAGTGCGACGATGCCCGTGTGCTCTGCTGATGGATTAATGAGGCAGCGAGAGAGAGAGACATTAGTCTGTCCAGATGAGCGCTAGCAGTCGAAACAGGGACTCCCAAAGGTGACTTGGGAGATGTTTTGCACGCAGGTGATCTCAAGGTATGGGGGGTGCAGAATAAGTAGGGTGGTGAGGGCCATGTGACGTCGTCGCGTGGACGTCGTGCTAGCTGCTGCAAGTCATAGCAATTATTAGCAATGCTAGCAGCACTGGTGTTCCTTACAATTTTTCTCAGCACGGAGATCACTGTCTGAACACAAACCTCAGCACTGTGAGCGATTTGTGAACCCCCCCCCACAGCCAACCGGCAGGTCAGCCTTAGCTCTAAAGTACTGTAAGAGGGTGGGTGGACAAAATTAATATCATAATAATAATCACAGCGATTTCGCTCTAATGATATGTTACAATATTTATTAAAGTATTGGATATCTGACTCCATGATGTTTATATTTTATAAATGTTTTACAGCGGGTACAGCACGCTTTAGTGATTGTATTGTTGACCGTGTACAGTTTTAGACGATATTCTGGCTTGTGGAGAAGCTCTGTAGCTTCTGTCAGAGGAACATCCAAAAAACACATATAAACCAAAACAGAGAAACCTATAAACATTTTAAGCTTTAACAAATACAGCAATCGCTTCACATTCATACATTCAGCTAATTTGCCAGTTGGCCATGACACCATGAACAATTAAATGGGAAGAGATCAGATTGCTGAAATTCGCAGAGGAAGCCAAAAACAATACTGTAGATGATTTGGAGCAAGCAAAATCATGTAATACAGAAATATAACTGATATGTAACATTTCTTAGTGTAAATGCACACTATAACTTTAAATGGATACACCACACAGCTTTGTCTCAGTAACCATCTTGTAGGGCACATCACTCAGCACCACTACGGTAAACGGTATAGGATGTATGCTTGTGAAAGGGTCTCTTAGAGTGGCAGGTCCAGGAACCTTTGGGGTGGGGGGGTCAGCAGCGGCCCCCGGCTGCCGTCTGGCCCGGTGAAGTGCACCCCCCCCAGTGAATCCTGATGAGCTCTCCGGGCTCGGATCCAAGCTGGATCGGATCACTTCAGAACTAATTCACTCCGACAGAACATTAATCATCGGCCTTTCGAGATTCCTTAAGGTGACTGAAAACCAGCTTCTGAGGGGAATAAGGGCGGGAGAGGTCCGGAAGTCCAACTGCGCGTCAGTCTGCTCCGCTCACAGAGCGCGAACCATCACCATTCTCTGCACGTTGGGAATTTTGTTTCCCCATCAGCGAGAGGTTCATCTTCACGCTGATGGAGGTGCGTTAGAAACCAGCACAATGGCATCCAGTTGACAAACTAGCTTTCTGTCTGGCTAATCGCTACCGGGGCCAATTTCAAAGGCGTCCTTGCCGAGTGCCGTTTACCACCTTCTCTATGATTATGTGTTTTTAATGGGGCCCATCGCTGCATGATTTATTTACCATAATGAGCATTAAGCCAAACACCAAAAGAAGTCAACGTCATGCAGAAATATGTGTTCATAAAGACCGGCTACATTTGGACATTTGTGTTAATCGCAGCAATTCTGCGCTAATGAGAAATAAAGTGATTTTATTTTTGGTTGAAAAACGGACGGGCTCTTTATAATCCTGCCTGCACAGGCTGAATGAAGGACGTACACAGCTCAGGACACCAGAAGGCACAGTGTGTCGCCCCCTAGTGGCCTAAAATCCGTTTTGCTGCGCATAATTGCTGAATTTGGGACAAAATTACTTCAAATGCAACCCCCCACCCCACCTGGGCCCACTTCTGGGCCCTCAGTTGTCCTCCCAAGATGGCAGACCTGCTTTCAACGTTGTTGATAGGTGTTGCATCACACAGATGCTCTTCGTGCGTGATCTGATCCGGTGTCAGGGGACAGGATGGGCATCGCTGCAGTGTCTGGGTGTTCTCTGGAAAGTCGGCACTTGGCATCTTCACCGTGGCCCCGTTCACTGCCTCCTGCTCCCACTGGCCTGAGAGTCCTCCATCATTCCTAGCGGTAATTACATTGAGCTTGTCCATCTTCTTTTACTGGAAAACGTGGACAATGTAATGGAATTAACCTTCAACAGCATGCAGAATTAATGGAGTGTAGGGCAAGTGCAGTGCAGCCAGGCTGAACGAACACTGCTCACCACCTCTCAATTCACCAGGGGGCATAATGGTTAAGATCTGCATGTTTCGAGTTGAAATCCCAGTTGCGGCACGGCTGCTGTACCCATGAACAAGGTGCTTCTATTTGTGTGGTAAATATAGGCTGTGAAAAGCAGGGAAAAAAAACCAGGAGACACTGCTGTAGCTGCACTTTCTGCTGTCTTGATGCGGACAGGAACAGCCCAGACGTCCTGCCTTCAGGACCAAAATAGGGTGAAAGGCAACATAGGAATCAAACATGGGACAAAGAAAGAGTATTTAAAGCTGAGAAATGCGCACTTCTTTAGCTTCTTGGATTGTTTAAGTAGAAAAACATGAAAGCGACTCATCGCTGATTTTTACTGGATGAGAAGGTCAGCTGGGGAGGCGGGGGGGGGGGGGTATTCCTGGGCTTTTGCTGAAACAGGGAGAATCA
>JABFEB020000036.1:1929432-1942345 GCA_019775895.2 Stomatorhinus ivindoensis | reverse complement strand
AGGCCGGGGCTTTTGCTGAAACAGGGAGAATCAGCCAAGGAGTGAATTAGCAAGCGAGCGCAGTCAGTCAGCACCCGGTCAGTCAGCTTCCTGTCACTATTCACTCCTCAGGAAGACTGCAGACCAGGAAGACATGACAGAGAAAGAGAGAGGGAGTGGATGAAGGTCTACGATCACACACACACGCACACACACACACACACACCCACACACACACAGAACTGTTTCCAGGCTCAAAGGCGTACATCTGTGCTACCTGCCAGGAACCTGCTCTTATGGAAGCTTGCTGGTGGGTCTTCTTGGGACTTGAGCCTGTGATGTTATGGTTACAAGTGCGTCACACACGGGCAGCCCCCCCACTGTGTATTTATCTAAAAGAAAATTAAGTGATAAAAACAGAAATCTAATTAAACCACGAACATGGTCCCTCACTACCTCGTCAGACACGAAGGAGAAAATTGGTCACATTTGTTTTCATCCAAAAAGCAACAGAATGAGATACTGAAAATGGTCAATTTGACTAGGGAAAAAAAATCCCATAGAAGGAAAACAGCTAAATCACTTCTGAGCTTAAAAGTTTGAAATCTACAGGGAGCGGCCCTGCATCGCTCAGGGGAGTGTGGTCGATGCATTGATTCGATCGCGGTTGTTTGTAGACTGATTTCACTGACGATGGATGCTGTTATTTTCACTGATTTCGTGATGGTAAAATAACGACTAAGAAAATGACAGTGAAAACAAATCTGGGTGCAATGTTTTCCGTGCCGTGTTCTATAGCAGCATGGACATGGGCGCTGATCACACGTGGGCTTGGGGACGACACGGTACACACATACTGCATGTTCAGAGCCTGTGGGTCAGGACCTACCATGAACCAAACCATTGAACCATTCCAGGTTCAGAAAGTAATAGGAAGTGGTTGCAGCTTGAGATGTTTGACATGGTTACAAAAGATTCCTGGTTCAGCAGTTTGGTAAACAGTCGGTTACACTATCCAGTGAAAATCTGACACTTGGTAACACCTTGGTAGCAACTGACAGGGCATAAATAATAATAGTAATAATGTTAGTAATTAATTAGTAATGAAGCACAAATCATGAAAACATATAGTCGCTACATGACATCAAGATTCATTATTCATAAAGAAACATGCGATCAGTTTTTAACATGATATTTGCTACTTTTTCTTTCAGTAGTTCCTTCAGTAGTTAACAAAGGTTTACAGAATTCACAGATATAGTCACAAACATAGTAACTGCTTGGGATGAAAGATTCATTAATTCATTAATGATGAACAAACATGAGATCTGTATGTAACTAAGACTTAGTTTGTGTTTAATTGATACACAAGTAATAGCATAATATTAGAATATTAGAATAATACTTTCAAGTAAAGTATTACTGAGAATCTTACTCTGCATACCCTTCCAGCCAGTGTAGATACAAATTGAACACAAACACAAATTAATTTGCTTCAATAAGACAATAAAAAACACAAGACATTAAGTAGAATGATGACAAATACATAAACACTTTATGATGTAAACATTTCACGCAGATATTGATAGTGCTAAAAGTCACACGACGACACTGCCGTCTGAATTTGAGGTCCACTGGTCCTTGGGACGGGCGACACCCCACTCTGACCGTCCAATAGGAATGAACCTCGGCTGCCCAACAAAATGGGGACAGACTGCGGCAGGGTCTCAGGGTACTAGATAAGATTTTAGCAACTCTGAGCTATTAAGTTCTTCCCAAGCGAGCTTGATGGGCCGAATGGCCTCCTCTCGTTTGTACTGTTCTTATGTAACGTGTGTGAATGGCCTGTGTATGAATGACGCTTCACAGTGCAGGCAATGCTCCTGCTTAATTAGACTGTCGAGATAATTAGAAATCTTTCATTACTTCACACTAAATGCTGTGACAGCACTTTATTTGATGTACCTGCATTAAGCCTATCAGACGCCATCCTGCAACCCAAGTGCACGACATCATGCCAAGATCAACGCCTGGGGGGCCCCGTTTGCTGTTTCTGGGGCCCCACTCAAGAGCTCACTTCAGGGCCTCCCCCCTCCCTCGTGTAGTGACTGTTTGCGGCCAGGAGGGGGCCCCCACATGAGGTTTGACCCCTTTTGGGTAGTTGGTTATATGACTGGAATGCAGAGGATCCCCTGAGCGGGATGCACAGAATCCACGATCACGGCTCACTTTGAACTGTAAAGTTGCGCGAGGAATGTTTACTTTCCGCTTCGCGTTCTTCTGAAGTTTGACAGAAAATCACTGCGGCGCGCCTGCATGGGGAGGGAAAAGCAAGCGGCGGTAAGCTGAGATTGCCTTCTGAAGCTCTTTCTGAAGCTCTTACCCCCAGCGCAGTGATGCCTGAACTGCCGCATGCCCGCTCCCCCGTGTGGCGCCCGCTCCCCTGGCGCTGCGGCAGCGCCGTCTGAATGTCTGAGCCCTTAAACTCTGTGCCCTTCTCTGAGAGTGACTGCCGCTGTGTACACTGATGCTATGTGCTGGCAGGACTGCGCTCGTCACCAAGCAGGTGGCCATGTGTGGGACCCCTGAGGTAATGAGGGCAGCATGCCATGGCGCCACCTAGTGGTCTACTTTGAATCCTCTCTATCTAGCTGATGAAACTCTGAGCTCTGCCTCATTTCCTACCTCATCCCAGATCGTTGCATCCAGTAGGGGGCGCTGTAAGGCCCCTTTGCAAGAAAACCCGCCTATCTCAGCCACTCATTAATAGAGGTGGGGGCTCTTTGACTCTACCTGGTGGACTGCTAGCTAATGATTTCCTCCATGACAGGAAGATCAGACACAAAATGACGTTTTAAGCATTTAGTACACAAAGAATTCTTGTATTATAAATTATATAATAGCATGGTTAATATTTTACTGATATTTATTAATATTTAATCAAATTGAGTAATAATTGTTTGTTGAGTGGACCTGTTGGCCTGGTGTATGTGATGCTGCACTTTGGAGGTTGAGTAATAGGAAGTGTAAACTCTGGCAGGACACAGAAGCCCTTGCTGTTGATCTTATTCTGACAGCGTTGGGTTTTCTGTTTGGGGATCACGTACCTTTAAGGAACTCCAAGGGCCTGGAAATGTGCTGTTATTCCCCCTGGAGAAACACAGAGGCAGGACAGCATCCGTAGGTCTTCATTTGTGCTGGAGAGTGCAGCACACGGAGTGCCACATGCAGGGGGAATGTGAGTGATCTGTCTGTCGCGGTTCCGCCTTCAGCGAAGCCCGATCCACAGAGAGAAAGAGCGGACGTCTCCCATCTGGCATTTCTGCCAGTGATGTCTCTGCCTTGCCACGCTGTTTCATCCATGTTTGAGTGTCACTCTTGCTTTGTTTTCTGGGGGATGGGGGCTCTCTCAGAATGCCCATTTCTCAGTTTACCTGCTGGATGTTCTGTTCAAGACTTCCCACCCGTCTCGTTCTGTTGTTTGGGAGTTCCAGTCACTCTCGTTCTGTTGTTTGAGACTTCCTGTCCCTCTCATTCTGCCGTTATGGATTTCCTGTCCTCGCTTTGTCATTTTGGGACTTCCTGTTCCTCTCATTCTGACTTTTGGGACATCCTGTCCCTGTTGTTCAGATTTTTGTGACTTCCTGTCCCTGTTGTTCTCTTGTTTGGGATTTATTTTCTCTCTCATTTTGTCTTTTGGAACTTCCCATCTCTCTCAGTCTAGTGTTTGGGAGTTTCTGTCACTTTCGTTCTCCTGTTAGGGATTTCCTGTCCCTCTCGCTTTGTCATTTGGGATTTTCTGTTCCTCTTGTTCTATCATTCGTCATTTCTTGTCCTTCTCGCTTTGATGTTTGGGACTTCCTGTCCCTCTTGTTCTGTCCCTCTTGTTCTGTTGTCTGGGTTCTTCCTGTTCCTCTCATTCTATTGTTGGAAATTCCTGTCCCTCTTGTTCTGTTGTCTGGGTTCTTCCTGTTCCTCTCATTCTATTGTTCGAACTTCCTGTCCCTCTTGTTCTGTCGTTTGGAACTTTCTGTGTTTCTCGTTCTATTGTTTGTGAGTTAAAGTCACTCTCTTTCTGCCGTTAGAAATTTCTTTGCCCTCTCCTTATGTCGTTTGGGGCTTCCTGTCTCTATCATTTTGTTGTTTGGAACTTCTTATTCCTCTCGCTGTGTTTGGTACTTCCTGTCCCTCCTATTTTGTTTTGACATTAAATAGTAAAGAAAGCCCATTTCCCAAAGCTTTATCTGTTTTTTTTTTTCTTAAACTTTCAAACTGGAAAACTCTCTCTAGACATCCATGTTCCCTCCAAACTAAGCTGTTGTGTTTGTATCTGTAAGCCTAAGTGCCCCATCTCTCTGCTTGCTCCTCAGAGATCTACATCATACCCAAAACTCCCTCCTGACTAGGATTTTGATTGCGCTGGTTTCTGATTTCATATTCATAGAATTGTGGGCATTTTGGATTTGTATACTGTATATATAACAAAGCTTATAACCGAGTTCCAGCTTTCTCACTATAAACAAATTCATCTTCACACGATTCCAGCAGTTGCTTCCCAAGTTGGAGACGGCGGCACATCGAACCGATGTGACTCCTGTGAGTTTCAGGTCTACCTAGAAACTCGTTCCATCTCCTGGCAGCTGTATTGCTTTTGTTAATTGTTCCACCCTGTCGCGGTTCTCGTGAAGAAACATCCAGGTTTCTGTCCGGTCAAAGAACAGACGCTGCCGTATTGCGGTATCGTGCTTGTTTCGCCGCATCGAAGCCTCGCTTCATGGCAAGCTGCAGATCCCTGGGCTCGAAATTACAGAACCGAATCCGGCCCAAACCCATTCCCACTGTATTTCCCCACTGCCTGGATCTGGCATAATTACCGCCCACTACAGCTTTGAATCTATCACTTGGCTTGGTTCTGGGGTCTGTAGTCACTGACGCTGATCACACATATGTTCTCATATCACTGCAATTAGACAATGCGACATTTACCAGTGATCAGCGTTGCTGGGTTACATTATGGCTGAAGAGGGGGGGGTAGGGGGAGAGGCTGCCTACTATCTGTCTTTCACTTAATGGCTGATCAGGGGAACATAAACCACTGCTCATAACAATGTGCTTACTGTAGCCTATTTCCAGTCATAAATTCCTGACGTGATTTTGGTGGTTCTGGTTCCTATATAGTTCATGATGAACTCACTGTCCGACTGCCTAGAGTCATCTTGGCGGCTCCAGAGTTTTCTCATGGGTGGAATCTGCCAAAGCCCTTCATTTGGGATTGTGCTGCTTTGGGGTTGGGGTCCATTTCTGTATAGCGGTCTTGAAGGGTTCCAGGAAACCTGAAGAGCATTTGGGGAGTCCTACACCAGAATCCACAGGGTGGCACTTCCGCAGGGGTGTGTCTTAATCTGACAGCCTCTGTCACCATGATGCCAGTCCCACAAGGATGTCATCAAATGCCAGCAGGCTGTCAAATCATCCAATTAACACAACTGTTTACTTAACTACTACTAATGTGCCACAGGGCCAAAGGGAGTCATGTCACCTGGGGACTCAGTGAGGGGCCAGATTTAGAGCTGCGAGGATCTGAGTGTCATGGAGTGGTAAGCGGCTGCCGTTTCATACTCTTTGTCATTCATTCAGGTCTCTGTGTCCTGAGAGGGCCCAGTGAAATGGAAAGGTTCCATGTGAAGACCTGCAACCCTCTCCGATTATACTCTATGCTTGAATGCCATTGGATAAGACAGCCATGTACCACTTTAACAGGCTGATCTTGAACTTTTCTTATCATTACCCATCTCCAAATGCTCCGTTTTGTTAATTCAAGGTGACACTTGCCGAAAGCTTTGAAAGAGTCTTATGAGCCGAAGGTGTTCAGTGGAGGGTCCAGCCGATCGCGGCATGCGGGCGGCACTAGCGGGTCAGGCTAGTGCGAACGTGACGTTTTCTTCTGACTTTACTCTGGTACCACGATGCTGTCCTGCTGGAGCTCACCCATGAACAGAACATCTGTCACTGTGAAGATGAAGAGGAGAAACCTTTTCTTTTCTTTTTTCTTACCCACAATGCACCTGTGACCCGCCAGCTGTGGCAATGCATGGAGCAGGGTTTCCACTGTGTTATGGGGCCACTGGAGATGGAGCCGGGATTGAAAGGCAGACACTGGGGGGAAAAAAGAACGAGGCAGGTGAGGATGGGTCAAGGTGGCCATTTGTCTCAGTCTGAGGGAAAAAATAGATGATTTTGGGGACGGGCCTGTTCTGGGGGGGTTGAAGCAGGACGAAGGTGGTTCTGGGGGGGGTCCTTTTGTGTTCTGATTTCTGTCAAAGTCATTTGCAAGTGGATCACAAAGACTAGCATCCATGTGGCACTCCAGGCAAGCTTCATCCTGACCCTCTCCCACAAACTTTACTGCCGAGTTCCTCTTTGTCTCAAATGTTGCATCAATGTAGGTTGACATGGGCGGCTTGGTGCGGCACCATCAGATTACGGGCGGCTTGGTGCGGCACCATCAGATTACGGGAGGCTCCCAGTGCCACCTAACGGGCCAGTCAGTACTAGCAGAGACCGAACACTCAAGGGTTAAACGCTCAAGCAGCTCCGCACGGTGCTGCGCTGTACTTTCCTTGGCTGATGTGTTATTGGTGGAAAGAGCAGGCTGCCTTCTGCCTGTTTGACTGGCTTTGTTTACTGAGGTGTGGTGCTGGCGGTCAGTGGGGGGGGGGGGGAGATTGTGAATGCTCAGGAGTGAAATGTCATCTTAGAGTGCTCCTGTCCCTCTGAAAAACGCCTGTCTGGGGGCTCCGGCATCCAGCGGAGTGACATTAAACCCCCGGCTCTAGGCTGGACGGCCGCCTCCTTGTTCATTGTCTCGCTTCGATCCCTGCAGTCACAGACGCGGATGCCCGCGTAAACCCCGCGGTTCTTGACTCACGGCGACAGAGGGGGGTGCAAGTCGACCACACCCTGGGATAGGGGGGTCCTCACGTCATTCAGCCCGCGAAGCTCACTCCATGTGGACAGTAGCGTCAAAGTGATCTCAATCGCGGGCGGGATTTGATTTGTTCAGACTGGCGTGTTTCCCCCTAACCCTTAATGTAGATTAAGAGGCCCAGCTATGCAGAGTCTCTCAGAAAATCACCCGTGCTGCTGAACTGGGCCTAGCGAATCTCACGGCCCCTGTCGACCAAAGAGAATTTTGAAAATCCCACAGCGTTCCGTATAATTGCACTGATTGGCCGCTTCTTGGCCATAGAGACGCTGGGGTGTTGGATCGCGGGAGGAGGAAGAAATTCACAAAGCGGCATAGCGGTACAGCCCTTGGCCACGGATGGATTGTCACCCCAGATAAGCTCACCTTCTGAGGTATGAGGAATGCACCGTGAAAAGTCAACCCATCTTCGAACCCCCGCAGTTTTCTGTGATGTTCCGTTACTTATGAATAATTAGTCTACTTTAGATGTGAAGGCTTCCCTTTGAAACACGGTGTTCTTCAGTTTGATGCCGATACAGATTAAATGTGATTTTATGTGGGACGTTTGGGCCTGGAGACACTCAAGCTCCCTCTGGGTCAGCAGCCGTGTTTATCACCGCACAACACACCCATTTTAGTAGTGCTCCCAAGGTTCGCCACCCCCTATTGGCCACACACAGTCACTACATTAATGCATAATAAATTCATCTGAAGCTGAATGCTCTGCTAACCAGCTAGCTAACTACAATCTTCTGACTCAATTTGCCAGCTATTTATTTAGTTTTTGAAACATCCTGGGGGTTGGGGGGGCAAAGTGACGTTCCCACAACATCCCCATCCATGATTGTTGTCTCGGTGACAAAATGACAGGTAGGTGATGTGTGCTTTGGTTTTGACTACAATCAGTTGGGTCGGTGATGGATTTTACACCACGCCATGGACCACCCACACTGCAGAACTTAAAAGAATTGACATCAGTGGTAAATACTCCACATGATGTCCTTCTGGGAGGGTGGCCCGTCACACACTTGTCACTGAGTTATTTATTCCTTGGGGTGACCTGGTTGTGTGAGGCCGAGGTCCTTCCTGTGGTTGTATCCTGCAGCGCCAAGCAAGCGTGGCCTGCTTTCCCGTTGACTGAATTTCTGAGGTCTGAAGTGCAAAAGAATCTCTCAGCCAAGCTCTATCGTCCCACTGACGCAGCCACTCAGCTTGGGATGTGGAGCTAATCACAGGAAGCCTGTGGGAGAGGACAAGCCACCGCGTAGACTACACCGTCTAGAATGGGACACACAGACACACACAGTACGCTATGTTATGATTCTCTCAACTCCTTATCTAATGTAATTAAACATCCATAATTCCATAACAAAACTCCAAAAAAGAGGAAGGAGGACATTCCCTCATAGAGAAGGAGCACATTCCCTCATAGAGAATGAGGACATTCCTTCGTGAAGGAGGACATTCCCTCGTGGAGAAGGAGCACATTCCCTCATGGAGAAGGAGCACATTCCCTCGTGGAGAAGTTGGACATTCCCTCGTGGAGAAGTAGCACATTCCCTCATAGAGAATGAGGACATTCCTTCGTGGAGAAGGAGGACATTCCCTCGGGGAGGAGGAGCTCATTCCCTCGTGGAGAAGTAGGACATTCCCTCGTGGAGAAGGAGCACATTCCCTCGTGGAGAAGTAGGACATTCCCTCGTGGAGAAGGAGCACATTCCCTCATGGAGAAGGAGCACATTCCCTCATAGAGAATGAGGACATTCCTTCGTGAAGAAGGAGGACATTCCCTCGTGGAGAAGGAGCACATTCCTTCGTGAAGAAGGAGGACATTCCCTCGTGGAGAAGGAGCACATTACCTCGTGGAGAAGGAGGACATTCCCTTGTGGAGGAGGAGCACATTCCCTCGTGGAGAAGTGGGACATTCCCTCGTGGAGAAGTAGGACATTCCCTCGTGGAGAAGGAGCACATTCCCTCATGGAGAAGTAGGACATTCCCTCATGGAGAAGGAGCACATTCCCTCGTGGAGAAGTAGGACATTCCCTCATGGAGATGGAGCACATTCCCTCGTGGAGAAGTAGGACATTCCCTCGTGGAGAACGAGCACATTCCCTCGTGGAGAAGTAGGACATTCCCTCGTGGAGAACGAGCACATTCCCTCGTGGAGAAGTAGGACGTTCCCTTGTGGAGAAGTAGAACATTCCCTCCTGGAGAAGTAGGACATTCCCTCGTGGAGAAGGAGCACTTTCCCTCCTGGAGAAGGAGCACATTCCCTCGTGGAGAAGTAGGATATTCCCTCGTGGAGAAGGAGGTCATTCCCTCATGGAGAAGAAGGTCATTCCCTAATGGAGAAGGAGCACATTCCCTCGTGGAGAAGGAGGTCATTCCCTCGTGGAGAAGAAGGTCATTCCCTCGTGGAGAAGGAGCACATTCCCTCATGGAGAAGGAGGTCATTCCCTCGTGGAGAAGAAGGTCATTCCCCTTGGTTCTTAAAGCTTTTTCTACAGATGATGGACACTGTAAGAAACGCTGTAGCAGGGGGCAATTTCTCTGCCTCTGAATATTTATCCTACAGAAGGGTTTGCTACCTATTATTGATTTTTATGTGGTGAATGACAGACTAAAGGGAGGGAATCGATTCCGCAGGCGCAGAACCTGGATGAATTACAAATTCTGTACCTTCTATCTCCTCTTGAGTCACAGCAAATGACGACATGATAACTTCTGTGTTGGCACGAAACATTCATTTCTGTTTCTCATGAATGACCTTGCCAAGTAATATTTGTATGAACTGACCCAACATCATTATTCCAGTAGATGCTCACCATTAGAGCAGCTTCTCTTAGTGTTTGATTTTCTTTCACATGCTAAAAAAATCTGTTTGCTGTCATATTGAAAATGACGTTATTTTTGGGTATTATTCTTATCTTACAGTGGTTGTCCATGTTTGATGGTTTAAAGTAGCCCCAAGACAGAGGTGAGCAACATCAACACAGATGAAGTATCAATTACTCAAGACTGCTTTCTTAGGGAAAGTGCCAGCAATTAACTTTGAGTCTCACATTTTTTTCCTCTGTAATCCCTGTTTGGTAAAATGTCATATCATTTTCTTGACAGTTATTCCATTAAAAGCCAAAACTCGATAATGAAGAGGACAAGTTCATGTTTCCTGTATGGATCTGCAGGCTGTCAGTTCGATACACATTTGAGGATATAATTAGCTATTTCCTCGCCAATTCTGATGATGATGGCTGCTTAGATGATGAAACCCTGAATAGATTTTCATGCTTCGTCTGAACCGCAACAGGCGCTGGTGTCTTTCACTGTCAGGCAGTTTTCCATGATCGGTTTCATGTGGCCTGGTAACACACTTCACATCAGCCTTAGGTGATTAGTTACCTAATTTTCTAAAGCCTATTTCGAAGCACGGTGGAGTAACTGTGTGTCATGGAGGAACAATTTCTTCCAGTCACTATCAATTGATTATATGGAAAGTGTGCAGACAGAGAATGTGAATGCAAGTTGGACTGATGTTCATGATCCATTGTGTTGACCATGAATGAGAACAGTACATAGTATCTCTTACCTGTTTTTGAAAGCATCCTTTGCTACACATTAGTATTGCTGTGTTGTGATGTACGGAGGATGCAAAATTCTAAGGCAATAACTGGGACCTCTCCACCAGGGGGCGCTGTGGTAAAAAAGGTAAGACATGGATGCTTGCATGGTGCTTGCAGAAAGCGGTTCAATCTCCATGGTAAATTTATTCAATAACCTGTATACTTCTAATACACTAGATGTGTACAATCTACTTTGTTTGCAAGGGTTGGTGTTGTATTATTTTATATATACACACACAGGTTATGTACAATGTGCACCTCAATTTTATCATGGGTTATTTTATAGCATCTGTAAAAAACGTCTATAAGGAGCCCTGTGCTGGTTTTATGATGATTTTGATCTTAAACCTCAAACATAAAACTAAAATGTGATGAAAAGGAACACAAACAAAAACAAATACAGCCTGAGAGTATATTGTCACATGTGAAAGAGATTTTATTCTAGAAATGTCTTAGGAAGACTGCATCTGCAGTTGATCTGTTGCATCAAAATTAATTTTTGAGACAAGAGAACACGAAACAGCCTAATTTTGATGAGTTATTTTTAGATATTTAAGTGTGCTGGAATTTAGAGAAAATCGTGTTATAATAGATTTATGTTTGGTACTAACTCACACTTTTGCTGGGGTTGCCGTTGCACCACTGTCTGCATCGTTTAAATGTCGGCCCAGCATGGCGGCAGTAGAATTTCGAGAGAAACATTGTGCTTGGAACTTCAGTCAAAACATGAAGCTATTTTGAGTAGATTCCCTGCAACCCATTGGCTGAGGCAGTGGCGTCAGGAGGAGTCTGACATTGGGGGGACCGAATCTGCCCCAGCGCTGTAGGGTTAGGCGTGTAACACGGCTTTGCTTCGGGCACACAAACAATAGTCACATTGCGAAAGGATGCGCTGTGAAAAAGATTTAAAAATCATTAAAAAATAAAATCATTTAAAATAAGCCAGCAGATTAGCACACCCTCATCAGCAACTGCTTCTGTCTTGTATCACTTTTACTTGTTGCCATGTTAGCTGTGATACCCTAATTTTAACATAATGCAGAACTATTGATACGTGCGAGAGACTTTTCAATACGGTGTACAGTTATTGGTGCCTGATTATTTTATATCTATGGTCCTCCTCATTATTTCTGGTGATCTGCTGACTCTGATGATTCTGAACTGCAGTTAACACACTACGTAAGCTGGCAGGGCTGCAGGACGCACGTGCAACTTCTCTTAATGCTTCTTTGACTTGAATGAATTACTGAGTGCATTACTGCAATGTGCAGTGTTTTATACTCGCCATCCCATAAACCAGGACAGCCAGTGCTTTGCCTCCACAAACCCCAGCGCTGCTTGTATCTTACATTAGGAAGCCATTTATGCCAGCAAGACAGTAATATTTGAAATGTTCGTATGAATGGTACAGTCTACTTTCACTCATTTAAGTTGATGTTAATATCCACAGTTGCTGTCTTGCTGATAAAAGGGCTTCCATCTAGTAGCCCTGCTAGTTACAGTAGTTAGCAAACTTGTGATATCACCACTTGACTGATGGTGAAGTCACATACTAGGGCCGATAAAACAATATTACGTTAGTGAAATTTATAATTCACACGACACACTGTTTATTCTGGATAACGAAGTATGACACCGGAAAGCATTAGTGACATAATATTGGAGAGTTGGTTTTATATCAAGTGGCTGAGAGTTCCAGCCAACCTCATAACATCACATTCTATGCTGGGACAAGATGGCGCTACACTTGTTTGAAAAAATGTAACTTAGATGACTTTTTTTTTTTTTAATTAAATTTCATTGTTAAGCCTATAAGGATTTTTCAGAGTGAGAATTGAGAATCCATCTTGTAAATTATGCTAAATACATCTTCATGTCCACTTAAAGTAGCTTCTCGTCCTTTGTGACCCAGCAGAGCCCGTAGCAGGCCCAGCGAAATGACCCGGATTAGAGGGAACCGCGAGATGTGCCGGCATGCCCTCGGTGTGGACTGGGGAGCCCCGGAGCTGCGGACCGGTCCAGCATGCAGTTCTGAGCCACCCGCTCCCTCTCTCACGCTCACCGGCGCTTAATATTCCCACCGCGCTCCCCTCTGTTTGATGGATGTCTCTATCGGAGGAGACCTGGAGCAGGGTTAACGCAGGAGACGGGAGGTCGGGGGCCCACCCCCTGGGGGCAGATGGTGGGTGGGTGATGGACAGGGTCAGGGGGAGTCACGGCTTGCGGCGCTGCCGCGAGCACCAAGGCTGTCCGGCTCTCGGGTTCGTTAGGGAAATCAGGACCTAATCCACCGACTGAATGACACGTGGATTTAATGGAAATGACGGGAAAGAGGGTGGGGGGGGGG
>JABFEB020000036.1:1912222-1924889 GCA_019775895.2 Stomatorhinus ivindoensis | reverse complement strand
TCTGAGTGATGTCAGAATGCCTTCTCTGTGGCTCAGCTCTGAATTAAAGATTCTGAGTGATGTCAGAATGCCTTCTCCGTCGCTCAGCTCTGAATTAAACGCTGTGTTAAATGTGTGTATTTAAAATGGCAGGAAAAAATCCTTCAGGAATAATAATGAAAAAATGCCCAAGCATATAAGTATTAAAAAACAGTTACACAAACAGGTACATTCAAATCCAGCTAATAGACACGAGGACCCCTAATTTAGCCGTCCACTTCAATGCCATACATTTGACCTACTGAAGCTTATTGCATCAAAATAAGCAGCTGCAATTGTCACTTATTAATACTAGTGTTCAGTGGAGGGGGGGGGGGGGGGGCATGCAGCCCATCGTAAACAGGCAGGTCCTGTTGCTAAGAGAGCCACACTCTGTCAGTCCTTCAACGGGAAGTGGGTTCTCCGCCAGCCGGCCCTGTCGCCCTGCTACCAGCCGATCCCCCTTATGGTTCATTTCAATAATGAATTTAAATGACAAACAACATCCTCAAGGCATCTGAGTGGGGGGTAGCACTGAAAAAACTCTTATTATTGTCAAATTTCACCCACTAATTCAGAATCAGTCAGCAGCATTCGTGAGTATTTGTGTTTGTGTTCGCGGTTGCAACGGAAAGTCAGAGGTTAAACTGCCACCGCCAAATGTACTGTGTAATGAGAGGAATAATCTATTGGGTCAGCTTTTAATTTTTTAACCTTGTGTAATGTTTTTAATTGCGCATCTGGTTAAATAAAAGAAATATTGTCAAATGAATCACTCTGATTAAACATACAGTTGAATAAAGATAAATAATGACAGCTTAAGCAGCTTAACTTGAACGTTTATTCAGAGACAATCCTGTCGAATTGTGTTTCCTCTGTTTCCTTCTTTAGTATAAACTCTGTGGCCAGTTAATTAGGCACACCTGCTTGTTAACACTAGACAGCACACAGAGGGCCAATTAGAGAGAGAGGCTAAGGGGTCTGATCTAACAGATTTCAAATGCTGCGTGATTGCTGGTGCCTCGCGTGGTGATTCCAGCATCTCAGAACCAGCCGCCCCCCTGGGATTTTCACAAACCGCGGTGACTAGAGTCAGTTGCATTTTTATGGCTTGTTAATGAGAGAGGTCATATGAGAATGGTCAGTTAAAGTTAACAGGAAGGTCACAAGTACAAAAATAACCACACCGCTGTGGAAAATGACTTCTCAGAATGCACATCTCGTCTGCCCTTGGGGCAGTTCTGGAGGCAAATGTGGGTCCTGCCCAGTTCTAGTTAGATGTACCTAATAAAGTGACCACTGAGTGTACATCCATCAGAGAAGCTGACACGCTCTTGCAGTCTAGGCCACCACAAGGCCAGATCACATCCAAACGTCAATGTTCCGCAGCAATGTTGTAGATGTTGAACATCTTGCCCCCCTCGCTCCAAATCTGCTGCTGTCTTCACAGGGGGAACCAATG
Organism: Stomatorhinus ivindoensis; assembly: GCA_019775895.2. Lineage (NCBI taxonomy): Eukaryota > Metazoa > Chordata > Actinopteri > Osteoglossiformes > Mormyridae > Stomatorhinus > Stomatorhinus ivindoensis. The sequence continues at coordinate 1,923,409 of JABFEB020000036.1, read as the reverse complement.
TACGAGGCCTGGGGAAACACCAGTGTCGACCGTTCGCTCTCAGCCCTGTACGCATGCCCTGGCCTCCAGTCTCCTTATTGTCAGCTCAATCAGCCTATCGATCGCAGCACTGCCCAGCGAGATGACAGGCCTGACATCGATGGGATCAATGGGCTCTGATTTACTACGATTCTTTTCAATCTCCCCCTTCTTTCCATAATTCCCAGTGAAAAATAACATCTCCTGTTGTAGGGAGACTCCACTTGAAATGGGAGACCGAAGTGGAAGCGGGTGAATGAAAAACCGCGGGGTTTCAGTCCCGGAGACGCACGCTGGGAAAGAAGCTGCAACCAAGCTTCAGATCTGGGAAGAGCCAGGATAAGATGAGAGAACGCGGCTAAAATGGAGGGTGTTCTGGGTTTCAAAAGGAATGGTTGTGAAGTGCAGTGGGCTTTCAGCACCTTTGCTCATTTTACAGTTAAAGGGGTAGAAACACTGTAATGTAGATGGTAAGGGCTGGTCATGGAGATGGCATGAATGGAGGGGGAGACGACTCGGGTTCAACAAAATGGAGGAGTGGAATGCAGCCCAAAAGATGGATGGTTCAGATTCAGGATGCAGAAAAACGAAAAAGGTGTCAGGGTCTGGAAAGGTTTTCTGGGGGCTGGAAGCAGAACTCTGGGTGCCTCTGAAGTCGCATGCTTAAGGACAAAATGCATGCATTCAGACACACAGCAGTCACCATCTTGCCAAATGCAGGGTGTTTAGCAATGAGCCCTGCAAAACTATTAAAAACTATCAAAAATAAATACATATTCAGTATTATTCTCTGCTTAGATTTGTAGAGAGACGCACTCCCTCTGCCATCTTAACCAAAATCGTTGAGCATGCAGTATTCTTTGTTGCTCCAGTGCCCTTGTGCAATAGTGTCGCATCCATCGGTCACACATTCTGGAATTTCACAGAATGTAGAACGTCAGCTGGGTACCATTCACCTAATGTCTCATCTATACTGAGGTGGAAAGAATGAATGTGCTCATTACCTGTCTTTGGCCTGCAAGGAATTACATGCCCCCCCCCGGTCTTAAAGACAGTAAATAATGAAGGATATTAATAAAGACACACTGTACCTACAGGTTATAGACTTATAAGCTGTAATGTACACAGTATCACATGGGAACCAACAACATTATGAGTTCACAGTCACGTGCTAGCATGATGAGCACCACCAGAGGTGCACACACACACACACACACACGTTCGTATTCACATCTTTGTGGGGACCATTCATTCATTCCAATACCTTAAACCCTACCCAGCAACCCAGCTTTTGAAAATTTTTAGTTTTTTGATTACAGGCCCAGATTTTTCTAAAATTGAGTATCCCTTTCTGGGAATGAAAAAAATGGTCCCCACAATGTCAAAATACAGGTGCTAATCACATTGTGGGGAGCATGACCACACACACACACACACACACACACACTGCTTCCCCTGAGTTCCCTTTCACTTCTAAAGTCCTTAATTGACAGTCACTGCATAGTTCATTTTTTCAAAAGTGATTTACATATAGATTAATCAGTCAGAGGTGTAATATTTTCAATATAGGAGAAAATAAAGACTAAATAAATTAAAATTAAAGTAATCATGTCGGGGGGCATAAACACCCCAATGTAAACAATAACAGTAATAAAGATCACAATGGTGAGTGGCATGATAGCTTCTGTTTTTTCTCCCAGGTTCCTCTCTGGTTCCCCGCAGTCTACTCCCACCAAATCCTCTTTGGGTTTTCATATTTATATTGATGGAATAAGTTATCGGGGCCATTTATTCTACACCTTCTCCTGAATTTTCTCCCTAACTCTGCACATCTCGTCATTCTGTGAGCACAAGTGATTCTGCGTGTCCCCGTTTCTGGTCTTGCGCGCACGACAGGCTAGTCGGGGGCTGATTTCCATGCTCGTCTTTCGTTCGAGGTGATAAATATGTCTGCTGAGACCGCAGAGGTGCCACTTTGACGGAGTGCTGTCTCCTTCAGCGAGCAGATCCAATCACACCTGTCTCTAGGGGCAAGATGACCCGCACTGCAGATCTGAGTGTCAATAAACATTTATTTCCGTTAGATGTTAATGAACCAAGGCAAAACCCGTGGCACCTATTTACCATGTCACATGATATATTGACATGTACAAATAGTTTTCAAGAGCTTTTTTTTTTACTATAGAATTTTTATGATGATGTTTATAATAATGTGCATATATTAAATCTAGTGTTTTCCCTTTCAGGATCTAATAATAATGATCATTAATTAATAAGAGCTGGATTTGGATCGCATGCAACAAGCCCAGCCATGGATTTGGGTTTTCTGGCATTGGGAGTTTGAGTCTCTAAAACATTCATTTGATCAACAAAGCATTAATAGGAACCAGGAGCGTCAGACGCAAATGCCAACATGGACTCTGGACATTCTGTGAAATGTCAGGCCTGGCTCCCTGCCTCCTCTACGCTGTCCACTCTGTTTACGTAGTAGGTGTCCATGCTCGTTTCTGCAATGCCAGGAGCAGTAGGGGGCGTGGCTCTGCTGGCGATGTCACTTCCTGTGTTTGTGTCCAGTGCTTCACCGTGTGTGTCTGGGGTCAGCCCCCATATCCTAGCAGCTTGGTGCCAGGGAGCAAATGGAAAGGCGGGCTGAGCAGATGGGAAGCAAGCTGAAGGGATATTATTCAGCCTGGGAACTTATTAGACATGACAGTGCTGCGACTGATGTGCTCTCTGCAGTGAATGCCGGATGCAGTTTATAGACCCCCAGGGTTCTCTTTATACAAATAAAACAAAGGAAGAGTCAAACACATTTTAAGAATGAGTAAATGTGGAAAAACGCAAAACTATTCTAGAGTTAAGCAAGCTTCTTAAAGGCACACTGTACTTACTCTGCCTTCTTGCATGGCTTGCTGGTTATTCAGGTAACTAAGCTAACTTCAGTATTCAAAAAATATCTCTCAAATGGCACAGTACAGATAACTGCAAGTAACTGGATAATCAGTTCATGAAAAATACGAACCAGGTGCCCTGCAAACTGACACTAACTGATCTGAAGTCAGGGGAGCTTAAATAAATATGAGGTAGTTCATCGTCTTAGAGACAAAGCTCTTTCCTTCACCCTCTCTCTTTCTCTCACTCCCTCCATCATTTATTCTCCGTGGCTGTAGTGACGACAGCTTGCAAATGCCTTTCTGAATTCCCAATTTTACGATCTCACACACGGCTGGCCGCACTTTGATTCACTTTGCCGGTCAGCGTGCGGCCCCCGCAGTGAGCGAGAGGAGCTTGTTCGCCCCTGGCTGAGGAGGGGTAGCAGCCGGAGCGGCCCCCTAATCAGATTATTGGGTATTAGTACATGTTATCTCCTGTAATCTTTCACCAGGCCTGGCAAGTGCAAGAAGCAGGTCCAGGCACAGGCTTGTGCTGATACCTCAGGGAGTCTACAAAGGTGGGCAGCTGCTTTTGGGGTTCCACGGGAAGAAAATGTGGAAAGGGTGAGACTAAACCTGGTCCAAGGTCTTCTCCAGCATGGTGAACGGCTGGAATGCTGATCTGCTGACTCAGGGGACTTGGACAGTCCAAACAGATGCACAATATATCCGTACAAGCCGCAGTGGGAAGGACCGTTGTCTGTTGACAGTTGTGTCATCAATAATGCAGAGACTGGAAAGACTGACACTTAAATATCAGTCCCTGGCAGGTGAATGAATCGACTCTGTCACTGCATGGTTCGTACTTGCGGGTGTCGTTCTGCAAGCCTCCTGTTATACCATTGCTTCTCTCCAGTTCATGCATTATGCATCGATCCTCCTTGGTTGTCTCCACAGTTTCCTTCTCCCCGTTCCTTTCCTCTTTAATCCTCCTCTCCTTGCAGCTTCCTGCCAGAACCAGATTTTGTTTCTCATACTGTCTGGACATGACTGGCGCCATCTTTTGATGCAACACATACAAACATGCCACAGATGGGGTGCCCAGCTGGCTCTTAACTTCTGGCGATGGTTTTCTAACCACAGGGCTCTCTGTCTCTCAACAGGGTCTCCTGGAGAGCTGCTCTTCCTGGGCTTCAGCCTCAAAACACCCTCCATCGAACGGAAAAAAATAACCCACTCACAGAAACTAAAACCTCCCCGGGGAAGACTGAATCACTGCAGTACCACTGTGATAAATCAGGAAAATCCCTGTCTGTGCATGAATTTCTCATTTTAATTCCTCGTTTGATCATGTTAATGTTAAGGCCGTATTGCGGTTTTCAACCCAAAATGTGCATTCAACCCAAGCATTTTACACAAAGCGATTTCAGTGTCCTTTGTTTTTTTATTTCAAAATATTTTGACAAGGAAATTTTGAAAACAAAACATCAAAATAATAAAACAACAAGACTGGCAGTTTGTGGTAGAATGAAACATCACAACCACTTAGCACATAGTATTGGGACAAGGATCAGGCAGAAAATTCAGATTCCGGCTTTTTGTGCAACATAAGCTTGTATTTCTCCTGAAGATGCATTGATGGCTTCATTATCGCAGTCTGAAGTTTGCAGAGAATCTAAAGAAATGAGTGTAGACACCCACTATATGCAGGAAAGAAGAAATTCAGAAAAACTGGACTCAGCAACTGAGTAAACAAAGTTTGAGTATAGTGAGTAACTTGCGTCAGTATGTACCTGTCAGATTATAGCCCCGCTGCTCTCCTGTTTGAGGTCTGACTGTATTTTTTATAACATAATTGACTTTCCAAAAATTAATTTTAAAGAACAAGCAGATAGTTAACAGCCACGTGAACTTCTAAGAAAATGTAAATGAAGATCAGTTTTTGTAGCAATCCTAAGTAATAATACAAATACTAATTTCTACAAATCTCAATAGTACTACTACTGATATTAATAATACATCTTGTTAAAATTGACAGTTTATGACAGTGAGTGTTATTTTTGGTTGCTTAATGCATCTATGTCTTACAGAAAGGAAACCCAGGTCCCTGAGATGTAATAAAACAATCAGCCAGACCAGATGGGTTTAGGTCGGTTATCCAGGCTCGGCGGAGATTCCACGGAAATCCGGAAAGATCCGTGTTCATCTCCGACGGGAGTAGGACCAGGTGTCGCAGACAGTGTTTTTTCTCGGGAATGCATCTGGAATCGGACATGATTCGATTTCCATGAGGTATCAGCAGGTTTCCATTCCCGGGGACGGCAGTCCCTTGGCACTGAGATGGCAGTAATGCGATATGGGAAAGGAGTCGCTTTTAAGTGACTGAGGTAGCTAAACATAGAGGAGTAGCAGCACACATAACCCCCTGTGAGAGACCTGCATCCCACAGATGAAAGAGCCCGTAATGAACGCTTTCTTATTACCAGAACACCAGTGCTGTAATTTTATTGCAGTGAAAACTATTCAAGAAATAATTAAAACCGTGTCTGCAGTAATTTATACCATGCAAAATGGGGGGGGGTGGGGGGAGGGCGGTTAAATAACTTGTCACTCATTTGCCCCTCCCTTCCCCAAACCCTTCTTTATGAGGATAATGCGATGCGTTCATTTGTTCAATTAGGCGCGTGCCTCGGACCGGAATGAGCACGCCCAAGTGCTTTTCTGGTGGTTTAATAAAGCTTTTAATCCATATGATGGATCTTGTAAATCAGGGGTTCAGATGGAGTCATCTTGAGGAAGGTGGAGCTGAAGGAGATTCATGTTCTCCCATGGTTCCTGTCTCGTGTGGTCCACCTGTCCCTCATTCGCCGGGGGGGGGGGGGGCGCCCTCCAGGCCAATGGCGGCACTGCGCAGCCCCCCACCAGCACTAAATGGGAATGCATGTCGATCCGTGGGGAAAATGCAAACGTACCAGGCACAGCTCGATTGCTTTAACCGCCGTCGTCGCACAGGCCAGCCCGGGCCAGCCCTGTCATTACTGCGGCTTTTCACGAAAGACAATCATCTCAGATGAACGAGGCAGAGCGAGCTGGCGGTGCGACTCTGCGTGACCACAATCAGCATCTCATTCAAGCAGCGTGGCCTCTTCTGCAGGTTTAACGTGATGACAGTGTTTCGGTGACGAACAGAGGCGGTCTGGGGTTCGAAATTTGAAATTTAGATTTATTTATATAAGTATGAGACAGGTACTTTGGAATATGTTGCTTTTTTCATACCCCAGGATGCTCTCCTGAGGGTCTGAGTGCAGTGGCGCCTGTCCATCTAGGACCCCAGGAACTTTTTTTCAGGGGCTCAGAGTCTTGCTAAAGGGCCCAATGGAGGAGTAGCTGCCCTGGTGTGTTTTAGTTCCACATCCTCAAGCACCTGCAGATGCATTTCCGTGTGGGACAGCCTGGTCTTCCAGCACACTGTCTTTATGGGAGATTGTGTGTGTGTGTGTGTGTGTGCGTGTGTGTGCCGAGCTCCTAGGTCTGCCGCCCCTTTAAATACAAACGCCGCAGGAAACACACGCAGGGACAGAAGATGGCACTGGTGCCTCACACATGACATTGTGCAAATGAAGCCGCGGCTTCAGCACTGGCCCTGGCTGTCGCCCTCGGCGCTCACTGCATGCAGATGCGCATCGGACCCCAGGAGGACTGAGGATGACACTGCTGCTGGGTCACATCGCGGGTCGCCAGTGGGACGTGCCGCTCAGCTGTATGGCTTGCGCACCCCCACCTTTATTGCTGCAGGGACACGCAGGTCTGTATCAGGGTGCAGGAAGACAGCAACACACGCGTGGGCTTTCTCACGGCAACGCGTTCCTGCTTCTCCTCAAATAGGTGCTTGTAGGGTCATAGGGCTCCGCTCTTCCTGCCCCTCAGTTCTTGCTTTCATTCATCCCACAGCAGCTGAATGTATCTGCCTGTCCCACCTTCACCCATCTATCGATTCGTATTGTTGTTCTTCGTTGCTTTCTACAATGTGGAGGATGTGAGATCTCATCCGATCTTGCGGCCCCCTCTTCTTCATAGTCTCTTCTCCCTCCTCTCTTCCCTCTCTCCTCCACCCGATGTCTTTCTTGTATTGTGTTAGCATTCTCCTTTCCGGAGAGTGGTAGATGTCCGCAGTTTCTCAACAAGGTTCTGGCAAGGACAGCCCTCAGTATGTCATCACCGGTCTGCTTACACACCCCTTCTCTCTGAGCTGGTTTCATAATTCACGATCCTCTCTCCTATTGGTTTTCAGGCAGTAGTGATTGCTGTTTGGTTGCAGTTGTCAGGAGCTAATGATGGTTCTGTCCAGGTACTCGAACCCCTTGCCCTGTCCCCTCCTCACTGCTAATGCCATTTTGTGGATCTCTGGGTTTTTGCGAATGGCAGCTTCACGCTGGCCAAAGCCATTCACCAGCCAGAGGGAATTTCGTAACTTGTAATAAAAAGATCAAAGGTCATAATCTGGTACTTATGTTTGTTCCAAGGTGCAATTTATCACAGATTGGTTTTCAGTACAAGTCATTGTTCGGGGACAGCGACTATCAATAATCTGCAGTCATGTTTGCTGCCCGCGGTCTTTGCTAATGACTGTTGAAGGTTTACAGAAGCCTGGGTCAGGAGGCTATTGTCAGTAATTGACAGTTACAGTTGCATGGATCCTGGGGTGGGTCACGCAGCTCTTCCGTTACCATGACAGTAAATTGATTTTTTTCCCTTCAAAACTTTTCATTTGCAATTTTCATTTGTCTCATTTCCCCTGGTCCAGGGCTCAGTGGATGAGAGGGTAATACACAGTGATGTTGCCTGATGGTAGGGTCACGCAGGGGTCAGGGGTCACAGAAGGTGCCTGTGATTCTGGGGTCCATGGAAGGCATGGTGGAAGCGCCCCACTCATGTGTATATAGTTGGGTCACGTTAGCAGCTTCTTAATCACTCAGTTGTCTTAACGATATAGCATTTCTTAATGACTTTAAATGACTCCTTTGTTAGGGTCATTATTTTCATATTAATCGCACTTGATCAGTGCTACGTAAATATTTGGCTAGCCGCTTGTCCCCAGAGATCATACCTTATTGTGCACGATAGGGTCGCAAGTCCACTCGGTCAAGGAGGAATTTTAACAAAAGGAAGGTGACCCTGAACACAGTTGTTTAGGGCATTTTGTGGCTCAGTGGGTTAAGACACTGTGCCGTTGAGCGGAAGGTTGTTGATTCAAATCCCAGGGTCAGTTGAGTGATTCCACCATTGGGTCCTTGAGTATGTCCCCTAACCTTCACTGGCTCCTGGGAGTCAATGACCCTGCTTTCTCAAATGTGCTGCTTCGGATAAAATCGTATGCAAAAAAAATAAAACATAAGCTCAAATCTTCTTCTTAAAGTTTGGGCCTAATGGTCCTAAAAATAGCCCCGTCAAACACCGCAACAACACCGGTTCTAATAGGCACTGCCTGGACATATTCAGGGCCAGAATCCGTGACGGGCGTCGGGGTGGTGGCTGCTGTTTTCCGTCACGCCAGCCGAATGCTCCAGGAGGAGGCTCGGCGTTGGAATAATCTCGGAATAACTCCCTCGCCGTTGACCGGCCCTGTCCCCGTTATCGGGGACGTACGGCGGATGTCGCGAGCCGCCATTTGAGGCTTTGCGTATTGCCTGCTGAAATTGCCTGTCACCGCAGCCGCCAGGGATGACGGTGACATTTCTGCTGGCGGGGAGGGCCGCGGTGGGGAGGGCCGCGCAGGAAAGCGAGCTGCAGGAAGGAGCACAGGGCTGCTGATACAAGTGGCAACGTTAACCAGGCTGGACCAGGCTGTGGTGAACCTGAGAAGTTCGGTGGCACCACGTCCAGCCTCCTTTCATGTGTGGGATGCGGGAGGTGTCTCTGGTTCGGGTTCTTTGTTAACCAGAGAGGCAGCACCTGAAAGAGAGGCTGGAAGGTAAATATCACGAGGGTTAGGGAAGCCACGGTCCCCAGAAGGCTGGGAAGTAAGGACAGACACGTCGGATGACGTCGGCAAGGCGGCCAATGGGCCAGAGCATGGCGTAGCCAAAAGCAAAACGCCACGTTTAAACCGTCGCGGTCACATTTCCACTGCTGAGAATACACCGTGAATTAAAAAGCTCAAGCAGTAAATCACTATTTTTCATTACTACGATGCCTCTCACAAATTTCGGCGGCACGTTGTTCTGATACACTGTTTCCGTGCGAGTCAGGGAATCAGATAGTCTGCTCTGCGTGGACCTCGAAGCCCTCAACACCGAGGTGAACGTTGTTTTTTGATAACATAACAATCGTGTAATGCAGAGCGACGGAGGTCACTGAGAGGCAGCGCTCGGCTCTTACTTGCTCTCGCCTCAGGCTCAGAATCGCTGAGCCTGACGTCCGTCACACCTGGAGGAACACGCACACTGTTCTGGTATCTGGATGGGAAGATGGAAAATGCTCATTCCCTTTCTCTGCAGAATGGAGGCAGCAGACATAGGTCCTACGGGTGCAGATGTGGAGATGGTGTTGGGTTTAATGCCACCCCCAAACTCACTGGGTCTCAATCCCCAGCTGCTCTAACCTCTTTCCATTGGTCGGTCTTGAAAATAACACTGAATCTAATTGGAGGAGGCCACGTACCTCGGATTCCAGAAGAGTCCGCAAAGGGAAATTTATTCATAGATTTATAATTTATAATATACCATTCATATTAGTGGATTTATAATAGAATTATACCATAGATTGCTTTACTAGATTTAGATTTTATTTTATTGTGATGCTGGAATGAAGCTATTTGCGAAAAAATAAAATTAATGGTAAATTTGATTTGAAAATGTAAGCTGCGAGTAATATGAATATAACTATGGGCTGCAAAATCATCATTAATATTTTATATGACTAATTAGACTGTAAATTAGGTGTGGCTTAATTGAAAAGTACATAAAAACACATTGAGTGTGACCTTGCGAGAGGACAGGGGGTGTGGGTGTGAATTGGCACGGTTAGTTTCCTGTTAATGACGATGGGTATCGATGTGTAATGTGTGCCACGCGTCACTGACGCCGTATCTCCGCATGTCAGTGGCAAGGATACCTCCGGCTTCCTGGACGCGTGTCAGGATCCACGTTCAATTCCATGGTGTAAGTTATGTCTGCCTGTGTTTTATCAGTAGATAAATGGACTCATTAGTGTTATAATGTCTGCTAACTACACAACACAAAACTGATGACTTGTATTCAGTTGCCTTTTTCCTTCCCTGATTTCCATACTTCCGCAGGGAGCGCCCGTGGTCCGGTCCAGGTCTGGGATGACTGATGGACTGGATTCGGCTTTGGGCCGCAGCACTGCGCTGTGCTTACGCCGAGAGGAGGGCAAGGTGAGCTCCGTCACCAGAGGACTGCTACGGGCCTTGTGACTCGTCAGCGTTTGTCGCCCAGTTTGACAGCTGAGCCTGTCTCTGGAGTTGCTGCGGTCCATCTCGATGCTGACAGAAGGCTCAACTGCTCATTAAATATCCGTGGGTTTAGACTGGACCTTTGGACCAAATCCAGCTCACCCCCCACCGACTGATTAGCATGCGATGGCCTTTTCGGTTTTAAATTCTGGGTAAACATGCAAACCCATGACACTAAGCCCCTTCAACAATGTCCCAATCACACACTGATGACATATTACATTTAATACTTAGAGATCGGCAATTTTCTACATCTATAAAATTCCCTATCGGGTACTGGCACCTAAACCAGGAACAATATTGAGTCTCATATGTGATTATGCTACGCACCTCAAGAGTGCAGATATGTAGATAGAGACGGCTCACAGTGGCCGTCACAGATGCCTTATGGGATAGCGAAGAGGAGCCCGTCTTCACTGCAGACGGCTTGGGGACGTCACAGGCGGTGAGTGGCCGGGTCTCCGCAGGACATCGAGTGGGCTTCTGCGCAGCATGCTTCTGAGCCCTCGGGAAAGAATGAGGCGGTTTCCGTGGTGACCGCCTTGACACCAGCTTAAATTAAATATCAGCCTTCTTCGGCTATGGAGAATAATCATCTTGTTTTTTACTTGGAGAAATCCTTTGATCAGAAGAAGAGAAATAGAGTGAGATGCGTGAGCTGCCAATGAACCCCTGCCTTCCTCTCCCTCGCTCCTGACCAAACCCCTGCCTTCCTCTCCCTCGCTCCTGACCAAACCCCTGCCTTCCTCTCTCTCGCCCGTGACCAAACCCCTGCCTTCCTCTCCCTCGCGCCTGACCAAACCCCTGCCTTCCTCTCCCGCG
>JABFEB020000036.1:1897392-1912122 GCA_019775895.2 Stomatorhinus ivindoensis | reverse complement strand
GCCTTCCTCTCTCTCGCCCCTGACCAAACCACTTCCTTCCTCTCCTTCGCCCCTGACCAAACCCCTGCCTTCCTCTCTCTCGCCCCTGACCAAACCCCTGCCTTCCTCTCTCTCGCCCCTGACCAAACCACTTCCTTCCTCTCCTTCGCCCCTGACCAAACCCCTGCCTTCCTCTCCCTCGCTCCTGACCAAACCACTTCCTTCCTCTCCTTCGCCCCTGACCGAGCCGCTGCATTTTCTCTGAAGAAACATGGTTAAGAGCCGATATGCAGTTCTTTCTCCTCACGCTGCTCGCAGCAGCAGATGGAGAACAGTGAGTGACCTTTAATTAGCCCAGTGCTTGTGCATAACTCACTTTATAAAGATGTCCCACGAACCGGACCAGATCTGCCAGGCCGGCTCCGCTGCTGGAGACCGGCGTCAGCACACCATCAGTAATCAGCAACTACGCGGAGCTGAGAGTCATGGCTTGTGGGCTCGTGTCGTGAAGGTCCAGCCCTCAGAAAAGCTGTTGCCGAGCTGATGGAAATAGCGAGAGGACTAGGGGAAGGAGAGGAGGCACGTAGAATGCCATACTGCCTCCCACTCGGCTGTCATCACAGCGCCCCCACCAGGGGTGTGGCTGCAGTGCTGTCCACACGAAAAGGATCTTCTGCCCATCAGACAGACGGACACTAAATTTCCATTTAATTAGCCATTGGATGGAATCTCTACATTATTCAATTGATAACTTTGCTGTCGCCATCCCAGTTTGGTTGACAGCCTTTCCTGTTGCTGCCTCCCCCAATTTGAACACTGGTGCACACTCTACATTTCCAAGTGTCCTCCCCAGCATGGAAGCTTTGGAAATCCCACTGGCCCCCACCTATTCTAGTCCCTGGGCTTTAAAGGCAGGAGAGAAGCGACAGGGGTGGGAATGATGCCCACATACCATTTCAATTAACCTCACGTCACACCTGATGAATTGGACACAATTCATGGTTCATTTACACCATCTCGTCACGAACCAAAATGCGGCCCGAACCGAAGAGACAAGAACTTCCTCCTCTCCGGCACGGCACCAGCACCATTCCCCGCCCCGTTCACCTACCCATTACCGCCCAGAGTTCAGCGCGGTGTAGCCGCTCACTGATGGAAGAACCGCTGCGTTAGCGGCCCGCATGCTAATTATTTCAAGGTGGCCCTCTGGAGCTTTCGTCAGGACGAGTCCGGTAATTAAACCGGCAGCCGAAAGGAAGCACGTTCCACACTGTGTGAGCAACAGAAATACACTTAATGTAGCTGTGGAGGACAGAGAAAGATCCGGGAACCTGCAGCAGGGTCCTCGTGGATTGAGCAACAGAAAAAGACTGTATCCTCAGCACACCACGAGCCACAGCGTGAGAAATGTAAAACAAGGCAAGTTTTACCACAATCTCTACTCCGTAATCACATCAGCGCCTCCTTCTGAGGCAGCCTGTGCTTTGGTAACAATGTTAATTGGCAATTTTCTTTCTGCTGCACATTTGCTTCGTGAATACCAACTGTTTTCTTGTTTTAATACCTAAAATGCATGCATCTCATTCCCTTCAAATTGCACTATGATGACACAAATGGGCGCATTACAATAATCAGAAATCGGGGCTTTCTTGCAGGCAGAGTTATTCTGTTTCTATCCAAAGGCCCTAACCCTTCTGAGTGAATGCCCGGTTGGTCTGGCACTAGGTAGAGGTGCAGCAGGACCCAAGGGACCCAATGGAGGTGAAGGTGCATTTTGTGACCGTAGTGGAACGTCAGTGGAAGAATTAATTAAAGTTAATTTGGCACGATAAGTCTCTGTCCACTGTCTGCTTCGGCACCGGAGTATCTATTGATAGACGCCCATCCCACGGACTGGCTGGGGGGCGGGGGGGGGGGTGTTCCCTGGGGAATATGGCTTAGAGCTTGCCCCACATTCCCAGGGCTGGCCGAGAGGTCTGCTCCAAGCCGCTGCAGGCGTGCCGAGACCCCTCCCAACACAGATGGCACTGGCAGAATAGTGTGGGCACCGCTGGTGGGTAAAATTTAATTAATGTTTCCTCAAACAAATCTTGCCGCAGCAAGACTGCATTCCCCGTCCTTTTGTTTTCTCCTCCACGGAATTTACAGCCATTTCATTTTTTATTATAATTCTGAACTAATACAACTATGACATATAGTGTGAGGCTTGGTGGGGTCATGGATGGGAGAGTTTTAACGTCTTAGTGCTGATTGAGTAACGGGCCTGTTAATTGTGCAAAGGGCTGAGTTCACAGGCTGAGATTAGACTTTTACTGGCAATCCTTCAGGGGACCTCAGTAGTATAGTTTGAAGATCATAGTTAGCTAGCCAGTTAGTGTAACGTGCTCCTTTATTATCTCCTATATAGAAAACACGTTTATTTAACATTTAGTGTAGTGACTCTTTGTGGCCAACAGGGGGAGCCACACAAATGCATGATTTACTGCTTCCCTTAACCCTCAACATGGAGGTCACCTCATTGAGACAGAGCCATCTGTAGAAGTAAACCCCTCTGTCCCTCCTTGAGCGATGTCATGGTGGAGTGGAGCCTCAGCTTGAACCGGCCCGGAGCGCAAGCCCAGGAGATACCCTTGCAGTGGCGCAGTGGGGGTTTGGCCCAGAGTTTGACATTTCATCTTGTTCAAAGCTTCTGTCCATGTCACCCTCCCATTCACCAAAAAGCAGCTTTCTCTCCAACTTCTGTGCCCCCAGCAGCTCGTGTCCCCCGGTCTCCGTTTGATGATTGTAAAGTACCTGCTTGTTAAAAATGGACTCACCCCCTGCTTCCTTGTTGCCCTAAAATCCCCGAAGGCTGTGTGGCTTCCTTGCAAGATGAACACCCCCATTGTGTTTCTGCTGGAGCTCAGAGCCCCAGAAAAAGACTTCTATGCTTTGAAAAAAACCAGTGAGGACACCAGGGTTTGATTCTATTTAATAATTATACTAATGTTGATAAATATGTCCTTGATAATGAAAATAACATAAAAAACAATGACAGTAATTACTGTTAATCCCTCTTTGAGTGTGTGATGCAAGCGGGGATCTTAGAGAAACGTAGGGGAGATCTTTTCTGGGATCTGTGCCGCTTTGTGGGAGTTGAAGCGTGCGTGTGGGTCCCCTATCAGATCTTCACGTGAATGCTGCACGCCTCGTATCAGATCTTTATGTCGACGTGTGCCTTTCGTATCAGATCTTCATGTGAAGGTGTGCACCACAGATCTTCTAAAACCCTTTCAGTCAGCTTTCCGGCGATATCCGCAAAAGCGCGATCAATCCGTGTACCCGCATCGATCCACCCGGGCCTTTAAGCTCAGGGACCGTTCATTCCTTCTTACAACTCGCTTTGATAAACAAGGTCAGAGGAAGGCACAGAAGCTGGAGTTCGGCGGTTTGGCTTTACGTTTTTACCGCCAGAGAAGGCTCCCTGCTCTCGATGGATGATCGATACACGCTCGCACCTGAATCTTGCGGCCTCAGCCTTCTCCCGGCCCTTTATCTGAAGCAAAGGCTACGTGATGAAAAAAAAACCTCTTCGCTTAACTTTTTAATTTGCTTTTTAAGCAGAGCGACTTTCAACGTCTCGGCTCTTCACTGTCACCGACCGGGCAGATTACTATCCCGGCTCGGCGTTGTTTGTGAGCATCTGCAAATATTTTCCAGAGCCGCGTGCTGAGCCTAAATGCGAAATTAAGCCGGCGTTTGTTTGTCGGAGGCTGAATTAAAAACATTAAAGACGAGTAATTAAGTAGCATACAGTAATGATTTTCACGCAAAACAGAAGTGATTTGCTCAGCTCAAGTCATTACAGACTGCTTCTGAATGTGAAGGATTAGCGATAAACTGGAGATGATTACGGCGCTATCTCCGGCATTCCGAAACTAGACTTCCCAAAGGCGTTCCCAAGCCACATATTTATACAGAGTGGGTAATCCTAAGACACACTGCCTCACAGAGGGGCGCAGGTGAGTTACAGATAGAGGATTTGCATGTGATTTTTATTTTGTGACAGTCGGTCTGACTGCTCGCCTTTGGATAAGCCTGATTTCCGTCACCTGGCATGAAGCGATTCGTTGGCCAAACAGACGCCAAACCCTGGGTGAGTGGAGAGACACCTGTCATTGGCTGCACTCTGTCTTCCTCCAGGGCCCCCCGCCTGCACGGTTGGTGACCCCAGCCGTCTGTGATCCCTTTGGCACCAGGTAGGGCAAGCTGCCCTCTCATGTTAAGCCAGCAGAGCCTCGTGTGGATAAGAGGAACAGTGTGTAGTTTATGTGTTTTTTTTTAACCCAAACCCCTCTGGCCAGTGATGGGGTGATGTGAAGCAACAATCATGTCCCAACAACGGTGAGAAACATCATACAGCCATTCATGCATCCATTAGCAGTCAATCTATACTTAAGCACAGTGACATCATCCATCTATCTCTGCCCTGATTGGTCCCTGTTCATTGAGACCCTTAATAAAAAACAGGTGCTAATGCCCATGTGACCATTTTAGCTGGGTTCTGGCCCTCAAGGTTTTTTTTGTTGGGGGGTAGTTGAAGCTTAGTCATATTTAGCTGCACATTGGCAGTGGTTGCTTGTCCCTTACAGGCTGGGGAGATTAAGCAGGAAGAATGACCTGGTGAGTTCTCCTCATGTAGGCGGCGTCGTAGATGCTGGCTGGTTGGGGCATGTGGAATGTGTTGACTGGGGGTCCATCGAAACATGCTAATCTCACCCCACCAAACTCTGAATACCAGCATCTTGATGAATTCCTGACGATTAGAAACATTATAACAATGTATTAGGATTCAATCATTAAGCGATTTATTTGTCACAGGCAAAGTATAAAGTCCAGCTGTGGCCTGCAGTGAAAGACAAGGTGATCAACGCCATAACAATCCTGAACGTAGTAAAGCAAAGTTATAGTTGTCAACAGAGGTATTAGAAATGCATCTAACTAATTTCAGATTTCCAGTGACGGCAGCTTTTTGTGGTTAATCTCCAGAGCCCTGTGCTTTACAGAATGTGCTGTTCCAGAATTCGGATTTGGAGTTAATTGAGGTGTTAAGTCTTGGAGGTGTTGTGGGGAAGCGGAGGATTGTTACTGTGCGGATTAGCTAACAGCCCCTGGGGCTGCATTACGCGGAGGCTGATGTGAAGACCCATAGTGACACTTCCACTTTTACAGCATGCAGATTTATTGCGACGGCATTCTTAGAGAGGATGCTGCAGGCGGCCCCGCCAAGGAGCGCATCTCGGCAGCCGAGGCTACGCTGCTGTTCCACACGCTGGTCCACAGACCTTCGAAAAGGAGCTAGATGCAAAGCCAGTTCTGTGTCCATTCCATGATCAGCTAATACACATACAGAACTCGGGGTCAGTCTTCTCACTTTATAGATGGTTCTATTGGAGGCACACGGTCACTGGGGTCATATGGGAGACCCTTCGCTGTGTCTGTCATAGATGGGCATCCAGAAGGAGGCTATTTTTATAATGAGACACACGCTCTGAGCCACACTGCATACAGTGAAGCTTAGGAGTATTGCAGTGAAGCTTGGGAGTATTGCAGTGAACCTGGATTTCCTCTCACAGGATTCACGAGATGATCTCACTGCCCCATCTGGCCACAGTGATATCCTTTGACTCTCGTTATTAGTTTTCTTCAAGTGTTTTTTAATTCCTCCACTTTATTTCCAAGCATGAGTATTTTTTTTTACAGAGGTCTGGAAGCTTTACAGAGACTGAAACATTTCCTAATGAACGGCTGCGAAGAATCAATTAAGTCACACAGAGAGTCTCAGTCAGTTTCAGCTGGCTGTAAAATTATGACGGCAAAACATTTGCTTTTTATTGTGCGTTTTTGACAAAAACAGCCATTTTAGGTTCTCGAACCACCTCAGAACCTTCCCAGTTTTTAGAAACCATGTTTTCATCCTTATGTTTTAAATATGGCATTATATCTGCTCATGGGAGTTTTACTTACACAAAAATGTTCTGAATGCAGAAGAAAAAATGATTGATTCAGAGAGATAGCCAATGGGATTGTAGAGGAGGCAAGACCAGCCAATCAGATGTCTTGGTCCCACCTCTGACTGGTTATCTATCTGAACAAATCATTTTTCCTTCTGCCCTCAGAACATTTTTGTGCAAACTAAACTCCCATGACCCTTATATCCATGCAATCCCAAATGTACTTCTAATCCTAAACCGAACCCGTAATCTGACAATAGCCCCATGCCAGCTTAGTAAAGTGTAAAACGTATTATTTCTGGAAGCAGAGTGTGTGAGGAAGGAGTCACAGTCATCTTTGTGCACTTTAGTTCTCCAAATGCAGGTTTCTCTAACTGGACCATACAGATTAGTATTTAGCTGGTAGTACTGAATTATTATTCTTTTATCACAATTTACAGCCTGAACAGTCCACCAGTAGGAAGTGCTCACAGTGCGGGGAAAATGGACTTCAGTGGTTCAATATAGCAAACTAGAGAGGGCAAAAAAATAAATGTATCACATAAAAAAGACGAAATGCTTTAATTAAAATCTAATAGTCTTAATAGCTGAAAAGTCATAGTTGGCAGGATGTTAAATTAATGAGCATTGTAATTCTTCAGTACACCCCTCCCAGCGCTGATGTTATATTGATCAAAGGTGTCTTTTATTGCACACAATATAGGACAAAAGCAGGTTGGGGTTAAACCCTAATTTACAAGGTTAGAATTCAGCAGGTCTGCTTCTCTGTACTCTCCCTGGCCTCCCCTACCTGGCTTTAGCCCATTTCTCATTCTTACTTAAAGTTTATTTTCTGTGTAAAGCCTGTTCTGGTGCCAGTTACAGACCATACATGATGGCAGTGGCCGTAAAGCGTCCCGCGAATCCTGGGAGATAATGAGGGTTGGCTCTGTGTTCTCTCTTTTGTTCTACGGCCCTGGGCATGAGAGGTGTTTGAGAAGCTTAGCACAGACGTGCCCTCTGTATGCCTGGTTATATCACAGGGCAAACAGTGTTAGGTTGAGTTTTATTCAGGTGTCAGAAGGACTCAGTAATGACCTATAAACAGATCGAGTTCTAAATGGGTTAGGCGGGGGTGTCGGTGCTCGTTATGGTTAATGGGGAAAGGTAAATGAGCCAGTCAGGGGGACAGAGAGTCGGAAAGACTCTCACCGCTGGCCTGTCTACGTCTCTATTGCTCGATGTGACCGTTCGGGGTGACAGAGCTTCCGCTTTAGCTTGTTTCTGGGTGCTGTGCCCTATCTGGGTTGCGAAGCAGTCCCGGCCTGCCTTTGGTGTAGTTGCAGAAAGTCAGTGGTCTGGACCAGCCCGGGGTCACGGCCTGTTCTGCATCGGTGGCTCCAGTCTGTATTTATTGACTCCCCCACTCCCAATCCCCCAGTTTCGAGTCTCTCCTGTCAGCCCCCGTCCCGGTAAATGATCGACTCGTATTCCGGGGCGTGCTCCACATCCAGCGCCAGCTAGCGTTGGGCCCGGGGGTATGGCGAGTTATGCCCCAGATGCCGGGGGAGCAGGGGGCGAGCCTGACGTCAGGGGCCCTGACCCGGGGCCTTAATGGAAGCACGGTGACCTCATTCTCTATCCCTCCCTTCTCAGCCAGAAACTCTGAATCACGCCTCCGGATCTTTCAGAAGCTCATGTGAGCCCGTCGTTGCCCTCCAACTCTGCGTTTATGGACAATTATATGGCCGTATCGTCGAGGAGGCAATCTGCAAAGCGCCATTTCGGAAATGGGGGTCTGAGAAGCCCATTTATGTGGAGACGGGATCTCACAGGCGCGCCGAGGCTGCCCCCGCTGTTGGATTCTCTGCGGGGCCATAGCGTGCCTTGAAGCCGAGGGTAGTTATTTGTGCGGCTGTGGGGGGGAGGGGGGGTTATAAACAGAGGCTGGCTGCCTAGGGGCTGAGAGCAGGTCCCAGGGCTGCACTGCTTCCCGGGTTTAAGAGACACCATGGATCATCCCCAGAACATTCCGGAACACAGCGCTGGAGTGGCCCCGCTAGCAGACAATGCGGAGGGCAGGCTGCCACGTGATGGCCCCATGGGGATGCATGCTGTCGCACACCCTGCCGCCCCCGAGGGATGATCCAGGACGGTCGGGGTCCTCGAACCGCGATCAGTCTGCCTCGAGATGGCTGACACCCAGCGCCAGTCAAATGAAGGTTAATTTAAAAAGCATCGATATCCATTTGCCTCCCCATCTCGCTTCCTGACACGGACCTGACCATCCCAATTGTCGGGCCCGGGCAGAGGCCGGCTGATTCACAGCTGGACCTCTGCTCCTTATCTCGCTCCACTTCCCTGCATAGACTCGGAACGAGCCGTCCTTGTCCCCAGACGGCCTCAGCCGCTTGGAGACCTTGGCGACCGGGCGGGGGCGTCGATTCAGGGTGCATGCATACTCAGCAAACTTGTAGACACAGTGGATTTTGAATCATCTCTTGGTGCTGACAGTGCAGTGCCGACAGACCTGCCCACACCTTCAGGTTGAGGCATTTTAACCCTATACAAGTCACAGTACTGACCAAAGTAAATGTGGCACACTAAGTAAGGTTTACTTCCAACACCCTCCTCTTAGACAAAGTGAAATTGCGGCGCCCCCCAGGGATGACCGGCTCTGTTTACAGGTGAGCACTTCATATGTACAGCATGGCCAGAGTGGTTAGGGTTAGGTGTGTAACTGAAGGCCGTCAAGGCTGACGACCTCTTAAACACGGTCTGAGCGCGGCCTTCTCGAGCGTGACCGACGTCCTCCTGTGACACCGCAACCCCCCCCCAACGTCAGATGCTGGGTCCTTATCACCGGGCACCCGGGCCACCTCCGTTCATGCTGGGGGGGCGCGAGAAATTATTCCCGAGACATACGCCTATCCGACCGAGGCCGGAGGAGCGGAAGGATAGAAAGTTCCGGAAATGTAAAAACACACCTCCGGGGGGAGATGAGGAGCAAGCGACGAGGAGAGGCGTTGGCTGAGAGATTTAATTAGGAGAAAAGCGAGGGCCGCTCCCCCTCCGAGCCTTGCCCTGCACTCCCCGGCCAAGCAGGGGAAGACGACCTATTGACATTAATCAGGAAAATGGAAGAAAAATAAATGATTACCTATTTCTCTTCTGCTCCCATTAAACCGTACGCTGGTGCTCCGGCAATCAATTTGGGCTCGATTTGACAGGAGCAATGAAGATTTACGATGCTGCTTCCCAGCCTGCAGTCCGCATGTTTAAAGACATAGCATGCCTAATTAGCAGAGGGGATATATGTTTACCTACAGTAATGCAGATGCGCTTAGCATAAGTCACGACGTATGGCCAGACTCATTTAAACTTCATAAGCTTCAAGTAATTTTTTAAGATATCAGGAATAATAATGTTAAGCCCTTCCAGATTTAGTCATATGTGTTTATTTTTACATGCTTATTTAGGCGAATTAATTTCTTGCTCGTTTCAGTGAATGTCGGCCGGTTGTCTCCTGTGAATGTGGATGAGGCGATATGACCTTTGACCTTGCGGTATTTATCACGCGTCCTCTTTCCTTGAGCAAGACTGTGAGTCCGGTGCTCATTCTCCAAGCCAGTCGTCATCCATTCCCATGCAGATAATGTCGTCCAAATAATCTGAGGCAGTGTACGGGATACCTGAAACATTCAGGCAGAAGAGTCCAGCAGGGAATCGGTCTCAAAACACTCTGAAAAACAAATTAAACGGGAAAAATCATTCCGTTTTTGTCCATTTACTTTAGCGGGAATTAATCTCCCAAATGACGATTTAAAAAATTACCCAGAACGGAAAAACGGTTACTAGACTTAAATCTGAGAAAAAGCAAATTTACTTTAAATGTCCTCAAACAGCTGCACACAGACAGCCATTAGCTGGCTTTCTGGAAGAGCCGTCCACGTCGTTGAAATCGTAGAATGATATTCGCCCTCATCAACTCATCTATGAGATTCCATTCCCTGCTGCGATTAAATTTTCAGCCACCGAAACTATTCCCAGATTTTCTTTGCACCCCGACACCTTTCAGGATGACGCTGAGCTTGAAACTGTTCCTCCTTCATGCAGAAGCAAGTGTCTCACACTGTGAAATGAAGCCTGGTTTTATTATTTGCTTACCTGATGATATGTGAGGCCTGACTCGTAGGTGTGGAAGGGTAAAGATTGCGGTTTCACCCTTTGACTCCCAATGAGAGCCCAGGCTCACGCCACAGGACACCCCCTGCAATTTGCAGAAGGTTCCAGAAGCGAGCGGTCACCAAGTCATGCAGAGTTAAGATGCTTTTTTAAGTAGAACTCGTGGCCTTTGGTTCACGTCAACACGCTGTGACGTAAGGCTTGATTATCGGGATCGTCAGCATTTGTGCTCAAATCACTGGCTGGAACAAATTGGATGGGCAGGTTCCGGCTGCCTCTGAAGGGACCGCTCACCTGTGGTCCCCGGCCTGCAGGAACCACGACGCTGACTGCGACCTCGGGGTCAAGCGGCACCGTCCGATCATCTCGAAATGGAGGGGCGGAGTTGGGGGGAGAGAGGGGTGGAGAAAAGAGTCATGTGAGATGGGGGTGAGTCAGGAACAAGGCTTCCTGTTCAGGGTTAGCGGAGTGGTCACGCCACCGAGAGAGGAAATGTGGGGAATAAGAAGAAACAAAACAGGAGGCATCAGGGCCGCATTCAAAAAGACAACCTGAGTCGCACTTGGACTGGCAGGCAGCTGAAATGAATTAGTCACCTAGTCACAGCGACCTGGTTTTCTCTCAAGACAGACCACCCCCCCCCCCACACACACACAACCTGCGTCTGGATGTAGCTGCCCTGTCAGAAACGCCGTCCTCCCTGGGGTGTGTGCGCATTTACAGCGGCTAAATGCAAGAGAGAAGCTCATCAGCGTGCGGATTTCCGTCCACCCGGCCACTCCAGCAGATGTGTCTGACATATTGGGGCTGTCCACACAATGGCGTCTTACAAACCTGGATCCCTTTCTATAAAAATACCCCCCTTCTCCCCAGGCATGGGCCTAAGCGGTTCCTGAGGTGCTGAGTCTCACTCGTAATTAAAAGCTGCCTCGTCAGCACTGATATCCCTCGTGGTAACTAAAACATAGTCAATTAAAACACCACTCGCTTCGTTTTTGGGGCTGGCATCCGATTTGGGCTGGGGGGCAGTGACAGCTTCTCGTGGGTGTGCGGGGGTAGGAGGGGGGCTATACTGACGCAGTGCCAACATGCGGTTGGGGTGGGGATTGTGGCTTCATGCATGACAGTGCACATCACACAGCAACTGCCAACACAGGCATCCAAGGAGAACCCAGTGTCCCATAAGCCTGTTCTGGCACTAATGTGAGGAGTTGCTCAACACAAACCTACTACTACAAAAATAACAAACTACAGACATATGTACTGTACATGTCTGGCTAGGTCATATTTTAGACTAATCATCAGTTTGCCCATAGGCAGCACACGCAGCAGTGTTGAGCGGGTGGTGATTTAGCAAACTGCAGGGGTAAGTCCCCCCCCCCCCAGCAAACTGTGCGTCACACCCAGGCTCTCTCTCACAAACCGGACTCTCCCCCCTCCGGGGATTCCGGAGGCATGGTTAAGCCGCAGGTCCGGGTATGGGGGAGAGAAGCGTGAGCGAGGGAGGACCGTGTTCTAGTGCTGGCACCCGCCGGGCCGCGCGGCCTGAACGCGGCTTCTTGGCCGAGAAGGACGTGAAGTCACCATCGCCACCGTTCCTCTTAACCGCGGAACAGAAAAAAAACCGTCACGCTGTAAAGAACGCATCCCACCATTTTCCGCCAACGTTTACCATGCCAGACATCTGGCAATAAACACCATGTTCAGTCTTTTAAGGCTCCTGGGCCGTGCAATGAGATTTACTACCTCTTTTGTTTTCCCATTACCGTCGGCGGGTCTGGCAGGGCCCCGCGGCCTTATCGGGGACACGCCATGGAATGCATTTACGCCGAACAGGTGCCCGGAGAGGCGGCACATGCCTGATATGAATATGTTATGCCATGCACTCTAAGCGTGCTAAATTGAACACGGCTTCTCTGAAATCTCAACATACGTATCCGGGACGTGCTTTAATTCTCCTCGCCTGCCAGCCGTCAGCAAAGCCGGCGAGGCTCCCGCCTCATCGTCCCTGATGATGCTGCTGAATTATTCAGCCCGCACCGCATACCAGCAAACAAACCACGAGTGACACGAGCTGCACGACCGAGCATCGCTCACATGCATTATTCCGGCAGCCTGGAGGCTTTCTCATCTTACAGGATGTTTCTCACACAGGCCGAGCTGGAAAGTTTAGGTTCAGAAAGCAAAACTCCAGACCAGGATTTCGTGTCGTCCAACCAGCTGAGCGTAAAAAGTCACAGTCCCATTGTAGTCAATTGGTTGGTCGAAATAAAATCCTGGTCTGGAGTTTTACTTTCTGAACCTGAACGTTCCACCTCCGCACACAGACCTTGCGTCTGGCGCCTTCCGGAAAGCTCCGGGATTCAAACCCACAACCTTTCGGTCACGGTGGGGCGCATCTTCACAGTTTAATCGCGCACTTATATGCAGACCAGGCTTGGTGAGCCAGCAGTGCCTAAGCGAAGCAGAAGGTGACCTTCACACGTGAGAAAGCGAAGGCAGTCTGCTGGGGAAATTACATTAATACGGAACAGCATTTAAAATTGAATTATTACCTCGAGAAAGGAAAAGGCACCGAGGAAAGTGCCAGAAACGTTCCATCAGTGAAGGGGATAAGATCTGTGTGTCACTGTCACGTTTTATTTATTTTTTTTCTTTTTTCACTGCCGGTGTGTTGAATCTCCATCACTGGGTTCTGGCTGACACCATCTGCTGTATCCCGCTTAGAACCGCACTGAGAAAACGGCTCCTTCTGTTCCGATAAACAAACGAATAAGGTGAGGGAATAGACGACTGCTACGGGGGGCCCTGGCTGGCGGGCAGGCTCACGAGAATGTTGGGTACCACCCTGACCTAGGCCAACGTCGTTTCCCGCAACCACTAACAGCCCCGCCTGAAGGGGGCGCACCGTGGACAAGCGCAAACCACGGCAGCAGTAGTGCTCTCCACATCGACCGGCTCAATTTTGAACTCAAAGGATTTTTAATTATCGTGGCGCTCACAGAACCGAAGGCCCGAGATCGATAGCATCCACGGTGGTGGTTTTCCCTGACGGAGCGTGCCCAAGGGCGGCGAGAGCACTCACTGAGACATTACTCTAGGTCGGCTGGACGGGAGGCTAGCACTGCCGGGAAGTTGATCCAACTGGCTGATGTGAAGAGACGTTCCCGCTGGCTTCACCCATCTAACCAGTAATGAACTTGAGCTGGTTTGTCGTTTATCAACATTAGCATAGGCAGCAGTTGCCTAATTTAACCTAAAACTTGGACTGAGAAAAAGTGGAGGAAAGAGGCCAGAGTGGCAAAGAAGGAGGCAACACACACCATTGAAACGACAGATACATTATTTTTTTATTTTTATTTTGTAAATGCATTAAATAATGTTTGCCAGTTGGTATATGTGTGTGTGCGTGTGTGCGTGTGTGCGTGTGTTACTTGGTCCTATTTGTTTGTGTCTGTGAACCGTTTGAATCTTTGTGTATGTGAATGTGCCTTCTGCCTGTTCGTGGGTGAATGTGCCTTCTGCCTGTTCGTGGGTGAATGTGCCTTCTGCCCGTTTGTGGGTGAATGTGCCTTCTGCCCGTTTGTGGGTGAATGTTACTTTTGCATGTTTGTGGGTGAATGTGCCTTCTGCCTGTTTGTGGGTGAATGTGCCTTCTGCCCATTTGTGGGTGAATGATACTTTTGCATGTTTGTGGGTGAATGTGCCTTCTGTCTGTTTGTGGGTGAATGTGCCTTCTGCCCGTTTGTGGGTGAATGTGCCTTCTGCCCGTTTGTGGGTGAATGTGCCTTCTGCCTGTTTGTGGGTGAATGTGCCTTCTGCCCATTTGTGGGTGAATGTTACTTTTGCATGTTTGTGGGTGAATGTGCCTTCTGTCTGTTTGTGGGTGAATGTGCCTTCTGCACGTTTGTGGGTGAATGTGCCTTCTGCCCGTTTGTGGGTGAATGTGCCTTCTGCCCGTTTGTGGGTGAATGTTACTTTTGCATGTTTGATTGTCTGTGTGAATGTA
This sequence comes from Stomatorhinus ivindoensis, assembly GCA_019775895.2. Lineage (NCBI taxonomy): Eukaryota > Metazoa > Chordata > Actinopteri > Osteoglossiformes > Mormyridae > Stomatorhinus > Stomatorhinus ivindoensis. The sequence goes on along the minus strand of JABFEB020000036.1, from coordinate 1,897,977 downwards.
CCTCTTTCTTTTTTAGGTGTGCACGCCTTTTGCCTGCTTGCTTGTGTGTGTGTGTATATATGTGTGTATGTGTATGCGTGTGTGTGTGTGAATGTATGTGTGTGTGTATGTAGGTGTGTGTTTTTGTGTGTGTGTGTATAGGTGTGTGTTTGTGTGTGTGTGTGAGTGTATGTGTGTGTGTATGTAGGTGTGTGTGTTTGTGTGTGTGTATATTTACTTGTGGGGGCCCTCTCAGCAAAGTGACAGCGTCTGCGGCCCCAGAAGCCTGGGCTCAGCCTGCCGGCTCGCAGTTTCTCCTGACGGGTGCCATCTTTGGGGGTGACCCCCCCACCACGAGCCTGCTCTGAAAGGATGATACACAACATGAAGCACTGCTTCTCTCTGTCCCTATTGAGGCAATCGAAAGGGAGGGAGGTGGGGGGGGGGCAAAGCTCCAATCCCATTGTAAGTAACAAGCATCTCTAATCACACAGGAACTGTTTCCGCTTCTCGGCCGCAGAGCCAGAGGCAGTAATAATACCGAGAAATAAATATAATAATCCCACAAGATTCCCCCCTCTTTGGGGGGGGGGGGGGGGACCAAAA
>JABFEB020000036.1:1882151-1894252 GCA_019775895.2 Stomatorhinus ivindoensis | reverse complement strand
GTTTAACAGTTATACAGTGTTTAGCAGTTATACAGTGTTTAGCAGTTATACAGTGTTTAACAGTTATACAGTGTTTAACAGTTATACAGTGTTTAGCAGTTATACAGTGTTTAGCAGTTATACAGTGTTTAACAGTTATACAGTGTTTAGCAGTTATACAGTGTGCTCTCTCCCTTTGGTTAGTGACACGGTGGCACTTGGGACATGAATGTAGAGTGAAACATGGTGGAGATGCTCACTGCACTCGTCTTCTTCCCTATAGCTGAGTTCAGTCCTTGCTGCTGATGTATCTGACTGTAACCCTAACCCTGCATTGCATAAACAGGAATGTAGCAGGTCCTCATCAGAGACCTTGGAATATTTGAAGCCCTATAATAGACTGAACCAAGATTATGGTTATAAGGCTCACATGAGAACCCGTGGAGCCGTAAAAATACCTCCCAGCTGATCAGCACGCCACTATGAACTGCAATTATGTGTACTTTATGACAAAGGCTCTGCTGTGGGGACTTTATGCTAAACGCCCATATCTGCACTGAATTTAGCGGCTTATTGCAGGAAGCTCCAGCTTCTGCTGCTCGGAAACAGGCAGCCTTTAGCCACATCATAATGCTTTCATAATGTATGTATCCTGCATGGACCGAAGTTTTTCACTGAAAATCTGTTTCTTTTGTTTGAAAATGATCATTATTATGTTCCATAACCCCCTTGTATGGTTAGTCGGTGTCTTGGCCTCCCAGAAGTCCCCCTGCGACTCTGCTCCTCAAATAATCCGTAATCGGTCACTTCTGATGCTAACTGACTTAGCAAGGCCGGGCTGCTGGGCCGCCACCCGGGTGGGGCTCGGACGGCGTGGCTTTAGAGATGCTCTCAGGTGGTGAGTATCCTGACCGGCAATGCATCTTGATTACTGATTGCAGTTGAGTTAATTAGCCTCTTATAAAAGCACCAAGTGTTTCACAGAGTCCAGTAGAAATTCATGTTTTCTTTTGCCTCACTTCCTGTTTGTGCATCACACTGCTGCCAAAGCCTCAGATTTATGACATGTGGAGTAAAAATTATGGTAATACAATTTTTCTCTATCTCTTTGGCACAGTTCATGAAACAGTTACCATGCTCATGAATATAAGCGCATTTCTCCAAGCAGTTTATGCATATGGCACAACAGTATGCTTAAGCTGCAAAAGGCCCGAACCCAAAGCAATTAACTTATCTCTCAAAAACAAATGATTTTATCAACGAATGAACAGTGCCACTAAAATAAAATGCACTGTCAGTGTCGTTTTAACCATGACCGTCAAAATGCTTAGACATATTGTCAAAATGTCATTGTAAGTATGGTCCTGAGCTCCAAAATTCCGAATGATAGTCATTTCTCACTTTCTCACTGTCACTGACTGATCATTCGTCATTAGCAAACTGATCCTTATTCATGTGAAAGACACTGCAAGGCTCTACATTAAAGTATGTAAAGTTCAGTGGCAAGAGAAAGCACTAGCATACACATGTGACTTCTCCAGAGCTCCCATCCATCCTTGCTCTTCCCTGCGTGGCCAGTAGGTGGTGCTGGCCATCCTGTTCCCTCCTGTCTTTGTACTAGACCCTTGTGTGTTACCCTGTTTCCCAGACTGCCACAAAGCACAGTTGGCAGAGTTATGGTGTTAGGATTAAACTCATTGTTTTGCAAGTGTTTGTTGTGATTTGAAAAATGTGCCTAAAAAAGTCAACATAAACTGTACTGGGAACTGAGGTGAAGATCCCCAGGGGTGTCGCAGATGCATGGATACCCCGGAAGATTCAGGGGGCCCAACATTTTGCTCGTGGGAGTTTTATTTACACAAAAATGTTTTGTGGGTAGAAGGAAAACTGATTGGTTTGGAGTGATAACAAATCAGATTGTAGAGGAGCTAAGTCCAAGCAATCAGATGTCTTGGTCCTGCCTCCTCTCGTTGCTTGGACCAACCTCCTCTACAATCTGATTGGTTATCTCTCTGAACCAATAATTTTTCCTTCAGCCTACAGAACATTTTTGTCTAAGTAAAACTCCCACTAGCCAGCACTTGTACCCCAAAAGCTATGATCAGCTGACACTATATGTACCTCTATTTACCCCTAATCGACCGAGGGCCCAGAATTTCTGGCCACGCCCCTGCTGATCCCTCACATGTGAGGGTAGGTGGAATGGATGTAGTATGAATCGAGTGCTGTGCTGGAACGCTCCATGGGCTAAGGACCCTAGGCCTTGGTGACTGTCGTTTGTGGCACACGGTACACATTTCCTATGAATATTTCGATGGCGTTAAATGATTAGTGTTCCATGTTCCTGTGAAGTACACAGCAGTATATTCATGAGCCTCCTCACATTGAACCTGGCCCCGCCAGTCACAGAATCCCCTCTGTCTTTCATTTTTAAAGATTCTGACCCCAAATCTGCAATTCCTTTTCGTGAAAGGAAGGTAAGAAACTCTTACTTGAAGTGTCACATCGAGTGCAGAAGCCGCACCCGCCTCTTTTCCATTTTCCGGCTCTCATCTCCCTTCAGCTTTCAGTCCCAGCATTTCCCAGCGAATCGGATCGTCTTGGCCGCCACGCTCCTGCCTTCCTGCCCTCTCGTACAGATCGGCTGCTTTCATGGGGCCCTTCAAGCAGTGAATAACCCACAGCCCGCCTTTGAATCAACATATTCATGTGGAAATTCCACCCAGACCCAACGAGCTCCAGAAAACCCAACTGCAAACCACGAGCAGCGCAGGACAGACACACACACACACACACATATATATATATATATAGAGAGAGAGAGAGAGAGAGAGAGAGAGAGAGAGAGAATTAATAGACACATTAATAGACAATAAAAAATTCTAAACACCAATAAACAGTAACAATGCAAAGAATGTCCAGGAAATAATTGCAGGGAAACCTGTAGTAACATCTCAGAAATAAATAGTATTACTGAGGGGCTGCTATTGGCCAGTTAAAGGGATCCCATAGGGGATTGGATGGAGGTGGGAGAGCGTCAGGGGATGGAACCAAATATCCAACCGGAGCTTCATATGTGGATTCAGCATGCGTATTAGGGAAGGTCACATCATCCAGATGTTTCCCTGTCCCAATCTTTCTTTGCACCCCCCCCCCCCACTTCGCAAGACTCATTGGTACAATTAGAAGCGTAAATCAAAGCATTTCGGCTTAATGAACCAGCAAGATGTGCTTAAGTTCAGCCTGCAATTGGTTTACATCACATCTGTGCACTGAATCTGTATACACGCATCTAGTTTTCAGTGATTTTGTGCTTATATCACGAGTGTAATGAAATATGCATTATCCTTGACAAGGTCTATTAACTGCCCAAAACACCAACTGCAGAACTTTCCCAAGAACTGAAACAATTATAACAATAATGAAATATATGCTCAGGTATATGATTTATGGGTTGGTCTTGCTATATTTAATAAAATACCTAAAATTCACTCTTAGGTAAGAATAACAAACTTTTTTCTCTTTCCTTCTTTTCTCCTTGTAGATGCTGGTTTTTGGGATAGACTGATGCCCATTTTACCGGTTTTCTATAAATTGTGCCTTTTGCACGTATTTAAGCGGGATGCTTTACAGACAGAAAGTATCATTTTTATGACACCAGAGACAGAGATTTAAAAGTGCCACAAAACAGATAGATCCACACGTTTGTCGCGGTCTCCTTCAGCTGAGTCGTGCCTCTTCCTACTGGGTTTATTTCTGAACAATGGCTCAGTGCCTCAGGAAAAAGACATTATGAGTTATGGACACACATCTAGAATTGCTGGTCTTGTCATCTCAATGTTTAAATGAGACTTTTCTATTTTCTCAGTAATATTATTCTCAGAAAGCTTTAAGGTTTACACAGGGTAAAGTTTACTTTGAAAATTGAGCTCGACTTTGTTCATCTCTGAGGCAGAGACCCGGGAGTGCTGGGGCCAGCACCCTGAAGGAGGTTGGGTTCCATCTGTGGATGATGGGTGTTAGGGCGAGACCCCTGGGCAGCGGCAGCCTGTCCCCCGCAGACTCAGGTTTCAGACCCGTGACGTTGATGTCCCTCCACGGGGACCAGGCCCTATCACCTTGGGTTGCGTCCCCAGTGGTCCCACAGGTCTCCAGTGCTCCAGATGGTTGCTCTCTGCCCGGTGCGCCGACGAGCGTGTTTAACATCCATTAGTGGCTTAAATAGGGTGACGACGCATGGGGGACAGGGGACACAGAGTCCGCTGATGTCCATTCAAACCACATGCATAGGCAACTCACAAAGGTGAATCGGCAGCCGCTGGTCAAAGGAAGCAGGGTTTTAAGGGAGACTCAGGCAAGGTAAAGCAACCCCCCGCCCCCCCTTCTGCCATGTTTGGACATCTGACATCCAGCTGAGATCCTGCATCTGATCCTGACACACGGCCGCTTATCATTGGGTCAGCTGGAAATATATGCTGTAAATAAACTGGCTGGAGTGAGATTTTCAATTTGAGACAAGTCTGCAAGCGCATTTACATGCATGTAACAGGTTTATTACCTTGTAAATAGTCTGTAGCGTTTGCAAACAACCCCAACACTTTTGATGCCACTAATTTTGGGTTTATAATAGAATAATATAGATTTGCCATAAGATATCTCACGTGAGCGTGAGACTCTGAAAGTGTGAGTGTCAGTCCCGATGAGTGAAAGTGAGCCCTGATGTACAGCTTTCGCACTAACACCCCCGACCCCAAATGTTCTAAAGAAGCTTTTATTTTGGTTTAATATTCTCCTCGGAGACACAGCAGGTACTCGATACGCTGTTACCCACCCAGGTTTTCCCAGAGAACGTGATTAACAGCGCTCATTTACGCCAGCCGGCTGACGGCGATGATTTCACTTCTAATCTATTTCCTTCTTAATTCTCTGTGCTTTTCGGTCATATTTTCCCCCTTTTCCCGGCGCTGATGTTGACAGCCTGTCTAATCTGAGCGAGCCGAATTTCAAGCCCAGGAAGAAATTAGAAAAGCAGCCCAAGCTGACAGGTTTCCTGGGGTCGTTCATCTTGGAAATGGCTGCCAATGGCACAAAGAGCTCAGAGTGTGTTTATGAAGGCACCCGTCCGGGGTCAAAGGTCGTGACCCAGGACTGTATCTCTCGCATGAAAATATTAAATATGCATGAACTGCGAGGGCGCTGTGAAACACTGCTTTATAAATTCCAGTGTGCCGTCAGCACCATTTTCCTGTCCCATCAGTACATGGCTTGTCGGTGATATATGGTAGAGTCATAAAGTTCAGATAACTAATTACTTGGAGCGTTTTTTGGTGCAGAGTTAATTAAGTGGTAAATTGCATGTGGGGTGGGACGTGGGGTCGGCCCTTGAGGATGATCGAGTGTGAGAGGTCCGTGCGGTGATGGACTGGCGGGGTCGGGTTAGACTCCAGCGAGAGCCAGGCACCATGACCTCGTCCTCCTCCCAAGCTTAGTGAGACGATGTTCTCTGTCACCTTCTATACTTCACCTCCAGTGCCACCACCCCTTCTATACTTCACCTCCAGTGCCACCACCCCTTCTATACTTCACCTCCAGTGCCACTTCTCTACCCCGGCTCCACATGAGTTCCTCAAACAGCCAGTTGTACACTTCCTAACAAGTTTGTGTGTTAACGTTTCCTTTTGTTTGCTTTTTAAAGACTCCCAAGGCCTAATTGAATCTTGTTTTTGACTAATAAAAAGCATAGCAGCCTCCCAGCAGCAGTACACTAACCGGCAATCATGTGCTGCAATTACGTGAGTATGTCTCTAATGTAAACAGCGTGATTATTACTCCTGTTACGTCTGTGTCATTTTCACCTCTTGATTTGCGTGCGAATGCCTCAGCAAAGATTCATAAAAGCACGAGGTTGTTGGGACGTCATTACCTCGGTAAACGTGGGAGATCGTCTTCCAGGGCTGCCAACTCTCACGCATCTGCCGTGACACTCGCGCGTTCAGACTCTCACGCTCATGCAAGAAATCTTACGGCAACTGTATATTATTCCATCCTAAACCCACAATTAGCTGCATCAAAAGCATCGGGGTAGTTTGCAAAACCTACAGCCTGTTTATAAGGTAATGACACTGTTACATACATGTAAAAATATGCGCAGAAACAACCAGCTGAACAAAGTTTGCAACCCTGATCTTCTAACGAACCTGGGCAACCGAGCAGGATTGACAGAGACTGAATGTAACAGCACACCCATGGGGAGCAAGGAAGCCCTGCTTCAGTGTTCGCCATCCGCAGATCCGCATCAGAGAGGCCACACCACACTACAGATGTCCGCGAAGTTGTATGGTTTCTGTACTGCTTCACAATGACAGCCATTTGAATTTCTGTTTATTTTTGTCCTTGTCACCTCTGTCCGCAGCTCTGCTTCAGTACCCAAGCTGCGTTTGCCACCATATCGTTTTCCATCCTTACCATACATGTATGCTGTTTGTTAAGGACGTTAAGCTGATGAATAGTGTTTATGAATCTGTTGGGAACCCATATGAATGTTCTATGTACATTCCAGTACTGTCAGTTATTATTATCGAAAGATTAATTAATTCTCTGGCTCAACGTGGCGGTTTTTACCGTCGGCAGTCTGTTGGCTTGTTTGGAACGAGCCTACCGTCAGCGGAATCGAGGTAACGCGGGTCACGGACATCAAAACAGGCTGTCAGCGGAGAAGATTCAGCTGTGATTCTGGGGAATGCTGGTGTGGGGGAAGAGGGGGTGCTGAGGCAGGAGCAGAGCACATTGGGGGCGGGGGGGGGGGCACAGAGTGTTTAAAGATGGGTTTTATTTTAAAACAGGACGGGGGATGAGCCCAGTGTGGCAATGGCCACAGTCATATTACGGTGCTTCTCTGTAAAACACTTTGACAAGGGGGGGCATCAAGGAGGTGAGAGAATGAGAAGCCCGCCATTTAATATCACGATACAATTTACAGACACCCTTAGGAGTGAGTTCTGTGTTTTGATGATCTCAGAGTAAGTTTATGACTGGAAATTATTACTGATTTTTGTGCTATTTGGTAAAGGGGACATGTGCGTCATGTTTCTGCGTTTCACATACTCAGCGTCAGGCTGCCATGACGACAGGATCCGTAGCAGTTGACTTGGGCGGCATGGTTACGAAACCGCCAGACAAACTCCCGCTGTTTCCACGTCACGATGGCGGATTGCAGCATTATAAGTGTTAGCATAGCGTTAGCATGTTACCCAGAACGATCACCTCACAATCTGTTTTATTTACATATTTCTGCACATATTTATATACACAGGAATTGTGCAATATAAATACTACTGAGCATTTTTAGAGTTTTAAACAAATTCATGGGAAAAAGAAAAAATTAAATTTCCAAACAAGATGATGTTTATGGAATACATCATACTGACTGAAAACAGGGAACATCTGCCAACTCCAGAGGAGCTGCTGAAAGTGTGTCTCCTTCAGGTCCACCTCAGGCTTCAAGATTCAAGATGCAAGATCTTTACTGGTCATATGTAACAGTGCCAGGCAAAACAGAACACTGCAAACCAGACAGTATGCTGATAAAGTGCCGGATAGAGTGCAATAACAGCTCCTCTTCCACTGAGTATTGCTGGTCAGATAATAAATTTTCAGGATGAGTGCCATTTTATTAACCTTCATAGTAAGTTCAGGTGGTCATATATCAATTAAAGTATGATGGTAATTTACCTGCCGAATGATTTCTTAAGTGGACTTTAAAGCAAGCAGAGTAAGGCAGTTATTCAGTATTATAATGATGATAATGATAATGTCAGGAGTCCCTCCGGTCTGTAGGGGGCAGTGTCCTCTTAATGTGACTCTCACATCTACAGTTTACTGTGGACTTTCAGTTTCCTTGGGGCTGCATTAACTGAAGGTGTGTCCTCGTTTGGCAGGAAGCCATCTGTTGAGCTCTCAGACCTCAGTTTTGAAGAAGTTCTCATAGGTTCTCCGCCGTGAGTTCACTACGATTGCGCTGTCTTTGTCTTTTAAGTTTGATTCCTCTTTTCATCTCTCCTGCAGTGCCCTGGTTCCCTTGACCCTCCTCAGTTCCACAGCTACCTCAGTTTGAGTAGCCTCACTTTGATGTCCATCCAGCTGCCTCCAGCCCCATTCTTCCGCCTCTCTTCTTCTCCCGTCGGTGAACTCGCTTCCCTCACTGTGCCCTCGGCCGATTTCCAGCTTTATATCTTTATCTCTGGGTCTCACTCCACCTCTGCGATGCTGGCTCCTCACGCACTGGGTATCTGCAATGTGACTCAGAGATATTATCAATACAGGAATGCAGTGTAACATCACATTACCACGGTATTTTTTTTAAGCTTTACAGCAGAATATTTGTAAACTAGAAAAAACATCTTTGAAAGGGAAGGTCTCCATTAATAAGGGGTAGTTAAAGAGGAAGACCTGAAATGCGTGTGCCATGGCAGAGTAATGGAATATGCTGGTTTTCCTCCCGCACAATCCGAAAATGGGACAGCACCTCCCCAGGTGTAATGTAAATGGGTAAGTGTGGTCTGTTTCTTGTAATATGCTCGTGACCTGCAGAATGGAAACACCGGCCAAATCCACAGAAGTACGTATCCAGATGATGCATCCACAGTAGACCGTACGACAAACGATCCCGGTTACAGCTCTGCCTACAGTATATATTTCGATATTTCACGAGACCTAATCCCGCCTGCCGTAATTCTCAAAGAACACGCTACCCACAAATTACCCTTGAAAAATGGCTTCCGAAGCGATATTACCATTAGTAGCAAAGTTATGTTTGATGCTTTTATTTATTTATATAGAATTTCCTCCGTTGGTTTATGAAGGGCAAATAAATCGTGTTGACCTTCTGGGATTGATGAATTAGTTAGCTCGCCTTTCTGAAGCCACGAGGTGATTCTTCAATGACATTTTGAGGTCAGATGAATCATTGCCTGTAGTTTATAATTTTGCATCACAGTATTAGTCATGAGGAAGGATAACATGTGAGTGAGAAAAATGTAACCTTCCTGCCCAGCTTTGCAACTGCTGGGACAACAAAATTAAAAGGCTATTTGCCATCATTATTTAATCATTTGTTATTCTGAAGAAGGGAGAATGTCATGATGGAGGCTAAGACCTTGCCGATGTTGTATGTACGTTTATAAACAGCAAATAACATTCCAAATATTCCATTTGGTTCTGTAGTTCTTCCAAGGCTGTCCAGGGCTTTCAGGTTTATTCAATGATATATGTGTGTTTTTTTATGCCAAGGGACATTTTATCAAGTGAGTCAGTATGCCAGTTGTTCAAAGGAGCCCTTTTGGCTTGGATAGTTTGGCTTTTGGCTTTGGCTTGGACACTTCAACCATGTTCCTCATGGTTACCGATTATTAACCAACTCTTATGTCCCCCTGGCTTTTGCTGTTGTATTACCCACAATCCCCCAGGGCAACAGGTAGAGCCCCATTTGGCAGACAGCCCACTAACAGTTGCTCTCTCAGGTAACAGTTATGTTGCAGCTAAGCTGCGGGCTAGCATTACCTGCAGCAGAGCAGCCTTGGACAGGCAAGTCAACGTTACCACAGCGGCGCGTCAATTGTCATCATCACGGACGCGTCACCCTCTACCTGTCACGTGCCCCATCCTTCTCCCCCTGTTGTCCTGGGTCTGTAGTTACTTCCAGATAACAAATGCAAGGCAGGTACTTGCTCCCTCTTTTTCTGGCCATATTAACGACAACACATAAACAGATGAATTACCTGCTGGAATGGTGATTATTCATTGCCACATATTTACCATCATATTTTATTCATTTCCTGCCGTTCTGGCTCAGTTTATTCAGTAGTATAATAGCCACACTTTTACAGTCTTGCCTGTTCTCTCGTTACCGCTTCCGATATTTTAAAAATATCTCCTTTGAGCTCCCAGATAAGTGCCACAGCTGAAAATTACACCATGCATTTAAACTCCTCCCCTGGACCTTTAACTCTGAGCATTTTTTAGTATTTTTCCTGAAAGTGAGGCGAGCGAGATCCTCCGGTAGGCAAAGTGTATCCATTCCACCGGCTACTTATTAAATTTGTCTCCAGATCTCACCGCCTGGCCCGGGTCGCTTGCATTCATCTCCTCTCCGCCTCTTATCTGCATGCGGAGCCATAAAAACAAACAGGAAGAGATTATTTCCTGCCAAACAGCACAGTGCATATTTCCGAAGGGCTCTTATATAATCTATTTTATTATGCCGATTTGTTATGTTAGTATCGGGTGTAGAAGGTAGTGGGGGGAGTCAGGGTTGACTATGAGGAATAAGTTTCGATAACGGTAATGAAGACCAATGGTTCAATCACACTGCTCTAATAAACTGTTTGAGTATGAATATACAATAAGGTCAGGGGCGGCGGGTTGGGCATATGTGAATCTCTGGCAGCCTACACACTGAACAGTACACCACCCACAGGACATACCATGACCCCCACCCCCCTACACACACATATCACGCCCTAACAGAAACGGAAAATACTGTGTCGTAGGTACAGTATATCAAGATACTTTCATACTCTGCATGAGTACAAGACATCAGAACAGGGAAAAAGACCCACAGACTCTTTAAGTTGTGCTAATGAAGTCTCCCAACGAGGGGTCTTATTTTACTCTGAAATTGAGGCCTGGCTTGCGTGTGAGGCAGTGATGGTTCTGAGAAGGTAAGGGGGGGTGCTGGGGGTGTTTCTTATGCCTTATGCCTTTGGGGAATACAGAGAGGCTCCCGTAAGGCTGACAGTGCTTCACTCATGTGATGCGCGGCGCTTAATGGCAAAGCCATGTGGTTTGGGCACACGCTGCATTACAGCTGCAGCAAAAGCAAAGGCGGTCTTTCTCATAGCCAAGTAGAAGTTGAAGAAATGGCAATTAAGTCCAGGCAATCAGCTGGTAATCCGGCCGGAAGACAAGTACGTTCCACGCTGGCGTTACCAGTCTCTGATTTTTCTGTTCGTCCTGGAGGAATCGTACGATCTCCACGTAAATATGTATCTCTTCATGATGCTGCTGCTCCTGTAATAAAACATTTGTTCTTGACGCAATTTATTATATTGTTGCTTGGCAACCATCACATAACATATGCTCTAATAATATATTTAGAAAGAAGTCAGACTTCAGTTTTCGATTCGGCTCACGCTTTTGCCGCCGTGTGGTTGGGATGGGCGGCCATGGACGCGGGAATATTGATCTAAAAAAGTTTTCCTTTTGAAACCCTGAGGATGTGACAGGGGCGGAATGGGGTGATAAACAATCCCTGAAACAGAGGGGAAAATAATTAAAAAATGAAACTGAAATGTCTTTCTAAGAAAAGAAGCCTAGCTCTGTCGTCCGAATTTCTGCCAGAATGCACCTATTTTTAAAAATGGGGACAAGGCCCAAAAACCTGTGCGAGGCCCGTAATTCTCAATTGCTCAATTGTGTCTGATAAATAAAAAATCTAATGTAACAAGCCACATGACCCTCCCCAGTGCCCCCAGCATTTGTCGCCCCCTTGTGGCAGGGCATTTGGGCATGTGCACGCTGTGTTATTACCCAGGGGGAAAACAGGAGCTGGGCAGTGAGTGAGCAGCCTCTCTTGATTGGTCGCCAGGGTGGATCCGAAGCCCCCGGTGCCCGGTCAGGGACGCAGGCCGGTCAGGGAGCCAGAAGACGGGCCGGGCCGGCTCCATGGCCACCCCCCCTGCTGCGCTACTCTTTGATATTGATTGGTTACAGACCTCTCGGCCAGCCCGGGCCCTAGCTTGGTGTGATAGGATGCTGGAATTACTTTCAGTCGCCAAGTATTAAAGTGAATGGGGGTGTTCAAAATGGAATTTCAGCCTGGCGCGACCTTCTACTCACTGAAGTATATTGATGTCAGATGATGACACTTCCAGCTGTATTCGGGGAGAAATCGCATTGGGGGAGTGATTACGGGGGGCTCTCCCACTGTCCGTCTCGCCCTCCAGGCCAGGAAGCACACGCACACACAAACGCACACACACACACGCATACACACACACACACACACACGCACATGTAGGGTAAACATATCCTTATGGGGACCGCTCATTCATTTCTATCTGAAA
>JABFEB020000036.1:1871691-1882051 GCA_019775895.2 Stomatorhinus ivindoensis | reverse complement strand
TATTTATCACGTTATGGGGACATTGTGTCCCCATAAGGATAGGTATACCTGTTCGCACACACACACGCATACACACACACATTTGTATTCATATCTTGAGGGGACTCTCCATTCATTTCTGTTGGAAAAACCCTAATCCCAACAATGACAACCATAAGTAACCAAACAAAATACAATTTGGCATTTTTGTTTTTTTGATTGCAGTTACAGATTTTTATAAAATTGAGTTCCCCCTTGTAAGGACTGAAAAAATTGTCCCCACAAGTGTCAAAAGACCTTGTGGGGACATTTGGTTCCCACAATATAATATATATTCATATATTAATACTATATATATGTATATATCTATGCCTCACAAAATAATATAAACCTAATTGCACACACACACACACACCTACACACGCACACACACGCACACCCTAGATTGCACACACTGACACTCCGCCATGCGCGGCACCCAGGAATAGGGGAGAGTTGTCCCCCCAGCAGAGGACTATCACTGTGGTGCCATTTTGTGATGTGACTCTTGGGCCGGTTTCCGGTTCCTCGAGCTTCCCGGCAGGATATGGCAGCCGGACGAGACAGATTTACGACAAGCAGCCGTGGGTGTTTCAGCCGTCCGCCGGTCCTTCTGCTGGCTGGCCGCTGTTCCGGAGGGATCTCGCCGCACTTCATCCTTTGCCACGACTTCTGGCTTCCCCTTGGGAACCATCTTTCCATGCATCCGGGCCGCCCCACCTCGGTCCGCACGCCTCTCACATGGAGGACGCGTGTGACGTGACCAGCGATCGAACGAAAAGGCCGGTCATGTAACATTAATCTGGGTAATTATTTAATCAACCCTGCTTCGTGACAATTGAGTATTGGGGACATAAGCGGGGAAGGCTTATCATGCCCAGCTAAGAGTTAAACTCGAGGCAGAATGCATCAGATCACATTCAGCAGCAATAATCACTTCCCTCAGGCTGATCACAGGGAAATAAAAGAAAAGGAGGTTAATCCAATGGTGTTGTCTCCATGCTGTTAGCCTGTTATTATTAGAGCCCTTCTAAGAGCAGAGATGGCATTTTAAGTAATCTAGCTGCCTAAAGAGCACAACAAAATCACGCGGTTAGTCCCAAAAAATGAATCAATATGAAAGTTCTCTGGGGATGTTTGCTTTCATCTAAATTTTATATGATTTTATGGTACAATTATGCACGGATTCAGGTAGCGCAGCAGCTACAGAAACCTGCATTTCAGTGCGCAGAAATGAATACCCCAGGTGGCGTCCTGCGAGTAAATAAATCTGAGTAATTAGACACTTGTTTTCCTTCAGAAAATAAATGCGTGAGAGCAGTTTCGGGTCTGGTAAGGATTCGGTCCTCCACTGAGTACCACAGGGATCAGCCAAGAGAAGAACACACAGAGGAAAAATATCTTCTTGGTTGGGGATGGAAGAGAATCCAAACGTAGGCGTGAGGCGGCGATGGGAAGCGATGGAAGCCAGCTGCTAAGCTGGCATTGGGACTTTGGTCTGAGTTAGTAGGGCCGAATCGAAACAGGACACAATAAATTACAGGAACGAGGGCCAAGTGAACCGAATTAACTGGTGCACTGCGGACAGTCGGCTCTCCCCATGCGATAAACAGCGCCCCCTGCAGGAAACAAGCCAGCACTGAAACAGTATGGTAGGAAAAGTATATGCATATTGCTCTGAAAAAAATATATAATGTCTTTGTCAAAGTTGTCTGGTTAATACTACTCATACTGCTGTAACTCCGATCTGTATTCCCTGGATTGCAGGAGAATGTTTTGAAAACAGCATGAATAACGTACAGTATATGCTACTAAGTCCTCCACAGTGGCTGCTAGTAGGTTCCTGGAGCTGCGTGTTAATGCTCAGTGCCGTCTTGAGGGTGCAGCCGATTTTTCATTTGCTGCACCCTTTGTTTCTGAAACAGGGATTTGGGGCCACGTGCGGATTCATAAATCAGGCCGGGCGGCGCACGCTCCTGACACGCGCTGATTGATCGGCGTCCATTTGCGGCTTGACGGCCTTGACGGCGTTTAATTCGCCGGCGGTTTTGACAGTCAGCTTGAAGGATTGTTGATAGCACCTGGGAGTAGAGAAGGCTTAGATCCTTCGTGGAACGGAACGGCCTGAGCAGATTGTTTGGGGAACCGGGAGAGCCCCGTTATGGTCCGGGAATCTGAGCCCGGCGACCGTCCAGTGCACACCAAAACAAACAGGCGGGGAGGGAGTAAGCCTGGGAAGCCACGGACTGGCACCTACTCATGTGCTTCTGGGCATGGAATCGAGGGTTGAACAGGACTCTCGAGTGGGAAGGGGGCAGGCGGCTGAGTGAGAGCCAAGCGTGGTGGCAACCTTCAGCTTCATCTGGCTCGGTAACAGGAGAGGCGGAAGCCTCCATCGCCGGCGCGCGTCAGCAGCAGTACCGGGCACTGGGCCGGCGTGCCACTCGCTGGTTAAAATCCCAGGGCTGGCAGAGTAACGGTCCTTAACCCCCCAATCGCTACAGGCACTGGATAACCCTGCCTTCTAAAAAAAATATGTAGGTCGCATTGGATAAAAGCGTCTGTTAAATAAATAAATAACTCGCCGGTTCTTAGAGTGCCGGTGTGATGGAGACTACTCATCCATTGAAGATGCCCCCCCATCTTCGGGGGGGGGGGGCAGGCGAGTCACTATCCACATGTACTAGCATGAAAACCCCGTGTTGACACATGTACCAGTGTAGACTACCTGTCAGCAACCGCATCTGTGTACACTGGAGTGTCGGTAACAGGCCCCTCCCTGAGTTGCTTCAGAGCCCTATAGTAAACCCTATAGAGACCCTTTAAATCAAGGTGGGGTGGTGGTGCTAGTAAAAATGAAGACCTGGGGAGCGGAACCGGGTCCGAGGGCCTGGAGTCACGTCGAATGGCAGAACCCTGACAAATGCAAGATGCGGAACAAGCAGAATCTTTGTTTATTCCTGTGTTTATTTACTCATGTTGTGGAAATGGCTCCGGCTCGCGAATACGAAGCCTAATAAATGTCACCGCCGCGTTTACCGCCGGCCCCAGTGGCTGAGGAACCAAATTGCATGGCGATCATTTTCAGGTAGCCCTGATGAATGTGGATTGTTCCACACTCCTTCTGACATGTTTTAAATTGAGTCGAAAAATGGGCCCGTTTGGAGACAATTTGCTCCATGGACGGGGTGCAGATTGCACTGGGCTCTCTCGGGCCCGCAGGGCTGACATCCATTTCATGGAACCGCTCCCCCCGGTTCCCATCATGGGGCCGTCCGCTAACTGGGTCAGCGATGGAAGGAATGGGAAACTGTGGGCTCTGATTCCCTGGGTATGTTTCCCCTCCTCTTGATCTGCTGCTGTTGTTTTCCTGCTGCTGTTGGCGTCTGAGAGTTGAAGGGACGTCCAGGACAAACAAACAGATGTAACGTGTGATGTTTGCACAAACGAAGCATATCTATAGAGAGACAGGGAAAGAGACACGTTAGGGACAGAGAAATGGATGGAATCACTGATCCAGTAGATAAGAAATGTGTGGAGAACTTCAGCTAAGAAATGGAGATGAGCTGAGGAATTTTGCTGACCCTGGAAATTGTACTTATTCCCTCTTCAAATGAACACTAGTTCCCCTTCTCTTTGGTTCAATGTGTGTGTAGCACTGTCATTTTAAGGTGAAATGATAGAAGAGGAAGGCTCACCGACTAAGGGCCTCTAGCCGTCACATAACACATGTCCCTCACGGTGTCATAGGCAAACAAAGAGCTGCTGTGATGCTGCGTATGACCCAGTTGAGACCTCCTTTTATCGCTCCGCCATAAGTGTACACTTATTGGAGAAATATAGGTTAACTACCCCAAAGCCAATGCGGAGATTCTGCTCCTGAAGTTTCTCAGCCATTAAACAATAAAACCTGTATTTATGGATGAGAGCAGAGTGATTCCTAGGAGCAGAACTATTCACAATAGAGTGTGTTTGTGGATTCCTGAAGAGTGATCTTTCCTCGTGGGAGTTTTACACAAAAATGTTTTGAGGGCAGAGCGAAAAATGACTGATTCAGAGAGATAACCAATGAGATTATAGAGGAGGTGGATCCAAGCAACTAGAGGAGATGGGCCAAGACATCTGATTGGTTGGTCCCACCTTCTCTAGTTGTTTGGACCCACATTCTTCAGAATCAGATTGGTTAGCTCTCTGAACCAATCCTTTTTAGTTCTGTCTACAGAACATGTTTGTGCAAGTACAACTCCCATGAATGTGATCATTCAAAACAGAGCAAGTCGTGGATTCCTCGAGAGTGATCTTGCAGAACAGAGCTGACACTCAGAATGTTGCTGGTCTTTATATGTTTTCGCTGACACCCCAGAGCACGGTGTGGGGAACACGGGAACCAGTAAGGCATGCTGAGAGTGACATCGCTGTGGACCAACCTCGAGGCAGAAAGGGGACAAGGTGAATAATGCTGCCCTTTGCAGTCCAGCATTCATCCCCTGCAGATATCAGCT
The DNA here is from genome assembly GCA_019775895.2 of Stomatorhinus ivindoensis. Classification (NCBI taxonomy): domain Eukaryota; kingdom Metazoa; phylum Chordata; class Actinopteri; order Osteoglossiformes; family Mormyridae; genus Stomatorhinus; species Stomatorhinus ivindoensis. Next base: position 1,877,531 of record JABFEB020000036.1, on the reverse strand, counting down.
TGACCTGTGACCGGCTGACGCAGCCAGCAGGCAATTCCTCAAAGAGCCGTCTCTGCTGCTTTGCGGCGTGTTAAATATGGCTTTTAAACATAAATGCTATTGGTGAGACGAAGCGGAGGTCATTACTGAATCACCAGGGTCACGCGTAGTATGCTCTGTGTGTCTACACTGACAAACGTGAAACGTGTCCCTGGCTCTCTGCAAAGTCACTTCACGTAGTGATCTCGCCGACAGAGAATCCCCAGGGAGCAGCAATCGCATCCTGAGATCCGTACCTGCTGGAAGCGTCCCCTGTCCGTACGCGTCTTTGTCCACTGCCCGTAAACAATCCGCGGATGCCTGTGTGTGGGCCAATTATTTAGGGTTAAAGACAAATTACCAACATCCTCTTCAAAGCCGAGTAATTGTCTCAGGAAAGATTAATACCTAAAGACTTCCAGAACGAGGGCCTCTGAGAGGGTAATTAATCAAAACTGATTAGCTTTAAACTCAGGATTCCTGCATCGTGGCCACTCTTGACCGGCAGCACGCCTGTGCACACGCGCTATCTCGGCCCTACAAAGTGTCTTTTGTCGCGAAAGCGATTTTCTAAAGTCGCTCGAGCACAATCCCGTAATCCCGGGAGCCGGAGTGTCCGTGATTGTGCACTCATTAAGCGGAGACGTGTGCCAGTCCATAATCCAGCCGCGGTATCAGGAGGGCAGGCTGGCAATTTGGGCTCTGGTCGTATTGTCAGGCAGAACTTCAGGACTTGTTTTCTGCTGGAGGTCAGTGGCCTGTCACGTAGAACGGAAACTCTTACTCATCCAAGGCCAGGGAGAACTGCTGAACACGGGATACTGTGTGAGAATCTCAAGCGGGAAGAAGGGGGGGGAAGTGTTCCTTCTTACTTTTTTATTTTTCATGGAGCTATATTGGAAATTCATCCGAAGTTATGGGTAGGGGGAGGGAAGTCGAGAACTTGTGAAGTGCTGATTTGTTACATGCTGGAGTTTGTGGTCAGGCCAGATCCACTGACAGATCTACTGACAGATCTACTGAGGCATGCAGCCATTTCATCTCCTTCCTGCTGCCTATTGTTTAGGCTTCTGAGCAGGAGCTGAAAGCACCTGAGGCCCTCAGCTGAACCCTGTATGGGCACGACTTCTGTGTTTTATCCAAAATGAATTTTCATTGCAGCGGTCAAGGGGCACATTTTTGGGAATTCCCCTGTGGCTCCTACTCCCATTCAATGACACTCAAAGCATGCATTTGTGTTGGGCCCCCGGGGTTTGAAGCCCCCTGTTGGCCACAAATGGTCACTACACTGGGCAAGCAGATGTGGGTGGTCGCAAAGTGCCTTTTGAATACGTCCTGAGAAATGACAAACCTGCCCCTATACAAATCAGTCCAAAACAAAGACTTACAAACCTCTCACAGAGATAAAGAATTGAGTCAGATAAATCGGTGACACGCCCACACACAGCGATAGCTTTCAGCGTGAGCAGTGCCTCTACGTCCACATGGCCTTATTAAATACCTTTAATAGACCTGTAAAGTAAATAAACCCACCTATTGATCTCAGAGATTTAATATCATTACTGATGCAAGAAACTAAAGGGTAGAAACAGAAAATTGTGTGAAACAGTAGTTAGTGTAACTTACTGCAGGTGATGAATGGGATCAGGGCATCTCCTGTGCTGAATATAGGATTAGGCAGAGAGTAGCTGGGTAATGTTATTAAAGGCATTGATCTGTCTTTGCTCAAGAGTGATAATGGCTGTTTTACCAGGCCGGATCTGCGCCGGTGACCCCATACCTGCGGTGCTTATCGGCCAACACGCTGGCGGAGAGAGCGGGTTGCCTGGCGATCCGAGTTCCCACCATGTGTCACACGCGGGCTGATCCTCATCTTTCCGTGATTAATTCCGAACGCAGAAAAGAGGAATTCGGTCCCTGTTTGACTCAGCTGAGCTGCAGAAAAGGCACAGAGCCAAGCGAGCAGGGGTGGAAGAGATGAAATGCGAGGGGGGAGAGGAGAGGCGGGTCGCTTTTTGTGCTGACTGCGTACCCGAAAGCGGCTGCGTCCCCCGGGGCCGTCAGAGCGAGTCGGGGAACCCGTGGGAGGCCGATGTGCCGAGTAAGCTCTGCACAGCGAGCCTGACGGCGCCCCCCTCGGCCTCTCCAGCACCGTAGCCACTTTTTCCGGGTCTCCACGGACGCTCATGACAACAGGGCGGGGTTAAGAGACGGCTCCGAAAAAAACTAAACTCAGCTGGAGTCCGGTAAAATACCTGCAATAATGAAGAGCGCTGGGGTGTTTTCTCTCAGAGAGAGTGTCCTCGAAGGTGCAGGATTTACTATATATGTCCAAACAGCAGTTAGTACTGCTGTGACCGTGGCCCCTGTTCCAGCTCACGTTACGCAGCATCTGTGTCTCTCAGCCTCTTCCAGCAGGGCTGCCTGGAAGGAGGATTTAAAACAACAAAAAAAATCGCTCTCGTCTCCTGCTGTTTTTTTTTCCAGCGCATCATCAGCTAAATTGGATCAATAAGCAATTAACACTTAACTCTGATGCGTATACTGCCCCCCCCTCGTCTAAGTACACCTTATTTAGCTTACGCTCCATGAGCTACATAGTTAACTAAGCACTTTCAATCCCCCCCTCCCCACAAACACACACACATACACACACACATGCAACACACACACAAGTGTGCACAAACTCTGAAAGAAGCTTCAGAAATATCGATCGCATGAACAATGGGAGAACATCGCGGCTCCAAGCCCCGCATCGCTTCACTGACATTACAATGGGCTTTTTGATTTCTTTTATCTTGGAGATAACTGGCCACTGCTTCTCATTTCAGATGATGGCGCACTTCTGCGGGGGATGGTCCGCAGTCAAAGGCAGAGACACTCAAAGAGGACATAAGACACAAAAGGCCTGGCATACGCCTCGTCTCACCCTACCAACACTTCCCAAACCCACTGTGTTCGTCTGAAGGATGGACTGGTGGCATTCGGAGGGTGTTTGTCCTGATGCGCTGTCCTGAGGCGGCGGTTGCTGTGAAGTCGTCGGTGAACTTGTGCGCTGTGTTCCAGAACACTGTTAATCTGCAGCGATCGGCCATGTTATTGCTTTCTGTCACCTCTTTGTTTTGCTAAGATCTTTCTTTGCTACTCCACGTAGCTTTTCTATATGTGTTTATATATCCTACATATATGCATATATAATCTACATCTGCATATATGTTCATTACCCAGCAAGAGGCAGTATCTGATTAAACACACCGGTGTCAGCTGGTACACCCACAGTCGCAGCTGGACGGACAGCCAATCGGCGTCAGCTGCTACACCCACAGTCGCACCTGGACAGATAGCCAATCGGCGTCAGCTGGTACACCCACAGTCGCAGCCGGGCGGACAGCCAATCGGCATCAGCTGGTACACCCACAGTCGCAGCTGGGCGGACAGCCAATCGGCGTCAGCTGGTACACCCACAGTCGCAGCTGGGCGGACAGCCAATCGGCATCAGCTGGTACACCCACAGTCGCAGCTGGGCGGACAGCCAATCGGCGTCAGCTGGTACACCCACAGTCGCACCTGGACGGATAGCCAGTCGGCCTCAGCTGGTACACCCACAGTCGCAGCTGGGCGGACAGCCAGTCGGCGTCAGCTGGTACACCCACAGTCGCACCTGCACGGACGGCCAATCGGCGTCAGCTGGTACACCCACAGTCGCAGCTGGGCGGAAAGCCAATCGGCGTCAGCTGGTACACCCACAGTCGCACCTGCACGGACGGCCAATCGGCGTCAGCTGGTACACCCAGAGTCACAGCTGGGCGGAAAGCCAATCGGCGTCAGCTGGTACACCCACAGTTGCACCTGGACGGATAGCCAATCGGCGTCAGCTGGTACACCCACAGTCGCACCTGCACGGACGGCCAATCGGCGTCAGCTGGTACACCCACAGTTGCACCTGGACGGACGGCCAGTCGGCGTCAGCTGGTACACCCACAGTCGCATCTGGACGGACAGCCAGTCGGCGTCAGCTGGTACACCCACAGTCGCACCTGGACGGACGGCCAGTCGGCGTCAGCTGGTACACCCACAGTCACAGCTGGGCGGAAAGCCAATCGGCGTCAGCTGGTACATCCACAGTCGCAGCTGGGCGGAAAGCCAATCGGCGTCAGCTGGTACATCCACAGTCGCACCTGGACGGGTGGCCAGTCGGCGTCAGCTGGTACACCCACAGTTGCACCTGGATGGATGGCCAATCGGCGTCAGCTGGTACACCCAAAGTCGCAGCTGGACGGACGGCCAATCGGCGTCAGCTGGTACACCCACAGTCGCACCTGGACGGACATCTAAACGGCGTCAGCTGGTACACCCACAGTTGTAGCTGGGTGGACAGCCAATCGGTGTAAGTGATAGGCAGAAGCAAGTATTTTTGTTTGTTTTCTTGGAGATTATATTTATAGAGCCACGCACCCATATTTACTATGGCAACATGGAGAGTCTCTAGTGGGTGGGGGATTCTGGGGGTTCGAGCTGTACCGGACAGATCAGTATGCTCAGGCAATACATGCCATGGTGACCCCTCCCCCCAAAAAACTGCCCCCCCACTCCCTTACATTACCCTTCTGCCCCTCTATTCCTCCCCCTCATCCCCAGTGCCCCACGGCCCTCGCCTGACGTGTGGAGAGCACAGCGTTTTCCTGGCAGTGCCACAACAGAGCATAAACGCCCTGAATGATATACTGGTACTGGCAGACATTAAGGGTATATCGATGTGCATCATCCACACAAGAAAACAGCATCATCATTGGAGGAGCAAAAGTCCTCCGAGTGACTGGCCAGGGGTGAAGCGACGCTTCGGGGAGTGGCTCTGAGGAAAGGGGCAATGCGATTAGCTTCAGCATTTTACCCATAATGCAAGGAACCTGCGAATACGTCAATGAGCTGGAAATCCAATTAATCTCAATGTAGGCATTTCTGTGCAGTCATCATGTGTCTATTAATGACTTTATATGAAATGCGGTGGGTGTTTAAACACCAGTCTGGTGACTCCAGAAGATGCGAATACCTCGGCACCCCCACTCCTTCTCTCCCTGAGTTCACGCTGCCCCAGCTGCTCTCCGCAGTCCTGGCTAAGGGCAAGGTGCTGTCCTTCACCATGCAGAGAGGGATTCCTCAGCTGAGGAGAACATCTATACATCCTTTCTTGATAACCTGTACTTGACACTGAAGAAAGAGAACAAGGGAGCCCAAGAGTGAAGTGCCCTGGTCTACAGGGGGCAACAGGTGGCCCAAAGATACTGGGTACAATTACATTTTCATGTAGATCCAACTGTCTCAATGAGACTTTTATTTTGAAATATTCTTCAGGCTTTTTTTCCCAAAGCTGTTCTCCCTGCATCCCCCACCGTGGTGTCACTTGAATCGTGAAAAATGGGCTGCGCAGAAAAATAATTAAGAACCCTTGGCGTGGAAAAACATAGATTCATAGCAGGGTTTGATTCCGAGTGTAAGAGCGGAGCGTCACTGAGAGCTCATCATCAATCCAATCAGCTAATCAGACACGTGGCTGAATTATTGATGGCTGAGCCTCATCACTTATGCGGGGCTCATTTGTCTGAAGTCCACGCTAAAGGGCTCCTGCTCCAAACATCTGCTGTGTTTGTCTTCGTGAGAAGGATTACAGGGGGGACGTCACGTCTTTCCATACATGCAAATGCAGCCCCCCCCCACTTGTGCCTAATGCTAAAACGCATGCTATGACTTGCATGTGGAAAATGCTAGTGTGCCATAGTCACAGTGCAGGATGCTAACGCACATGCTAACGCTCTCATGTGGAA
>JABFEB020000036.1:1786280-1796488 GCA_019775895.2 Stomatorhinus ivindoensis | reverse complement strand
ATCCCCTCCCCCATCACCACCCCCCCCACAAGACTCCCTACCTCTCTATGAGCTGAAAAGCACATATGACACGCTTGATTTGCACAGCATCGGGGGAACGTCGAGGGAACGCGGTCCTTTACCTGTCTCCCATTCGTGAGCGGCGGGGTGAAATTCGATTAGGCCTGTTTCAATGGGAGCGGCCGCACTGTGTAATCACTGCCAGCACTCGGGAGAAATATTCAGCACATAATCCCCGCATTATGGAGCTGTTCACCCTGGTGACTATCGACCGGCGGTCTCGTTTAGACAGATCTAATTCAATCATGTTGAAAGACAACAAAAAAACTAAATCCAAAATATTTGTATAGCTCACAGCTACGAGTATCAGATATAAACATTTAGCAACAACGGCGACTCAGAGCAGCCTCTCTGCGTGCAGTTGGGCCAGGAGCAGATGGGAGATGCACTTTGGGCTGGTGAGTCGCAGCTCTCTGGTGGAGCTCCCTCACTCAGCGGCTGCCCACGTGCTCCGAGAGCTCCCTGCGAAGAGGGTCTCGGGGGCCGGGGGCCGGCCGGCTCAGGGGGAAGCTCCTTCTGAGCGGGGCTGCATTTGTTCTTTCTGGGGGCCCACTCAAAAAGTCACTTTGCCCCCCCCCCCCCCTGACTTTATACTGTTTGCTGCATCTTTATCAGGCTTCTCTTTCGTTCGTCTTTGTTTGAAGTGGAGAAACAGGTCAACGTTCTTCTTCCCTTTGATTCTCTAGCTAGCAAGTCAGAAGATTGGTCCTAACCAGCTGCTGAGCAGGACGTGCCTCTTCGTCCATCCATCTTCTGTCACAGCTTGTGCTATTCAGGTTTATCAGGGGGCCCAGAGCCTATGGGTGCAGCCCAGGATGGGGCATCATCACTGGGCGCACTCACACACCAACTCCAATCAACCTGAATGTGTTTTTGGACTGTGGGGGTGGGGGGGCAGGGAAACTGTAGTAGCCCATGACAACAGAGAACATGCAACATGGGGAGAACATGTGAGGCAGCAGTGCTAAGTACTGCACCATCATGTCGCCCCCACGCCACTTCAGCATCTCCTAAATAAGAACTGCGTTTTTTCCATATACAGTGTAGTAGCTGTGGGGGGGTCATACGCATGCATGTCACACGCTGCCGCTCCCCGTGAGGGGTTGTCAGCTATGACAGTAGCTGGCAGGTCGCAGGTGGCCCACGGATGTTTCTAGAGACCGGGAGGAGCCTGGCTCCTAGCCCAAAGCTACAAGCTTTTCAGATTCGAGTGGCATTTCCATTGCATTCGAGGTATTGTTTGCGGTATTACTGTAGCTGGGGGGAGCTGTCTGCATGTACACAAGAAGCACAGAGTCATAAGCAGGATTAGAAGAGAGGATAGCTCCCAAGCGTGGAAGGACACCAGGCGGCGGTCAGGGTCTGAAAGGCACAGTCGCTGCTCCATTAGGGTGACATCTGTATGTGTCACTGCCTTGCTTTTGTGACTATCCAGTGGTTGACTATAAATTTGTATATTTATTTATTGGTAAAATATAGGTAATGTTTATTGCCTATATAGGTACAGTGAACCTATTCCTATCCATTCTCCAGATTCTGGTCTCACTTATTACTGTGCTGATCATATGTAAGAGGAAACAGACAGAAAATCTCAGCTCACCGTGACTGTGGGGGGCTTTACAGGAAATGACACGTGAGGCAGGGGTTCTGGGTACCGACGCCATTTTTCAGTCCATTCATGAGTGCACAGTGACTCTCCCTTCGTGTGCAATGAATTAGAATGGAAAAACAAAGACACTACTGAAGAGAAGATGACGGATGTTTCAATCGGGAGTCATATTCCCGTGTACAGTCTCCTCAGATCCATCCCAATTATCAACAGCGGGAGCCGTGAAATTCTATGAACATCTGTCCTGTCCGTTTAGCCAGTGTAATCGCTCTGACCCGTTAATAACTGGGCCAATGGGTGATTTTTCAGCCAGTATTTAATCTTCTTCTCATGGCACAGAGAGGTGTTAGGAGGGACAGTATACATACAGCGAAAACAGAGCACTAGAGCCTTATCTTTAACACTGTTTATGATGTCATCACCGTCACCACCATAGTCATCATCATCCTTGCCGTCATCATTATCGTCACCATCATCTCATAATAAATGCCATCTCATGACCGTCATCATCACCATGTCAAAGATCATTGCCAGCTGTTGTTGCCCCCTTCACTAACCCCCATTAATAAATACTAAGATTACCTCCCTGGGTTCCACGTTGACCCAGACGTACGGTTTGGTTTCCCAAAGTCTACCTCACCCCTGCTTCAGGAAGAGCCACAGTGTCCGTAACACTCTCCCCACGTCGGCGCGCTGCTGTGGTGGCCAACTCCTCCCGACTGAGACATGGTCTCCCCGCTCTTACACAATATCAGATGCTCGGCCTGCTTCTCGGAGAACCGTTTTTGTGGCAGATAAGACGGTATCGGGCACATAATTGCACAACACATTTTTTCTGAATGAATCCTCAAGCCTTGTGAAGCACAAAGCCAGAGTGTAAATGCCACTGTCACATTTCCGTACATTTCCCAGAAACGCTTTTCTGGTGCGGGGTTGTGGTGAACCTGGGGCCTATCACATTAGCGGCAAGTCCCACCAGTCCCTCACAGGTGGGTGGTGATTTAAACCACTTTGGACTGGAGGGGGACCCAGAGCACCCCATAGAAACCCGCACAGACAGAGAGTACACACAACCTACAGAGCCAGTTGGAACTTGAACCCACAACCCTGAGGCTACAGTGCTGCCCATGGAATTTTCAGCAAGTTAACGCTGTTGTAGACATACAGATCAGGCAGCTGTGAAGAGAGGTTCCTCTTTGAATGCGATGCCCTTGAGGTGTATATTTAATACCTCTGTGAATCATCCCGGATGTATGTGTGTGCGTGCGCACCTGTTCGTGTGTGTGTGTGTGCTTCATACTCACAGCAAGCAAGTGAATGACTGTCCTTCACGTTTTGTTGTACTGCCCACACTAACACCCCCCCCCCCCATCCACTGATCAGCTGCTTTGAAGGATCTAATTACAAGTCAGTGCAACTTTAGCTGAGTTCAGACTTAAGAAGCCCCATTTTGAACCTGGGACCATGGTTATGGACTGTAAGTCAGCGTGCTGCTCAGCGGTGTAGACACACGAGGGATCAGGGGTTACCTCTTGTACCATTGAGTTGTACTGGACCTCTAATGCTTTGTGGAAGCAGGCAGCCATGCGAGTGAGTAAAAGAGAATGTTAGGAGGCCGTAATGAGATTCCCATCTTACATTCGATGCAAAGTAACACGGGGATGTGTAAAACAGGAAGACGCCTTCATAACTAAACTGAAACGGGTGCTTCCCGAAAGCTTTCGTAAGGCTCATTCCCAAAAAAGATGTTATTATGATGTCTCTGAGGGTGGCATTGATGGATTCTCGACGCCCATCTTGCCAGACCCTTTAAGTGGGTGACGGCTGCCAAGTCGGAAAATGTCAAGAGCAATCGAGCGACGGGGACCTGGAAGCTCTCCTGGATCTCAAACCTTAGAAATGGGACTGGGGGCGGGGGGGCTAAAAAGAGAGCTAGACCTTGGGGTTTTAAGTCTTTCAACACGCCTGGGAGGAGCAGGCACTCGAAGGGCGCCAGCTGCTCTCCGTTTATGGAGATGGGCGGTAGGAGATGAATGCAGGTCCTGAGAGCCTGAGAGCGGAAGGTGGCGCCCTTCTTCTGAAACGCGGCCAGATGGCAGTTAGCCTTGGATAACATCACCTGCTAAGCTAATAAATAATTAATAAACAACATACGGTGCTGCCACAAATCCTTGAACTGGAATGTAAGAGTGTCCGGCTCGGGTCTGAGAATGTCCATGAAAATATGAGCAAGGTTTTCGAATGCCGCTCGCTTCACGCATCGTCTCCTGTTTCCATACGGAGAGCGTCCCTTTCCGGCGCTAAAGCGGCAGCGATTATTGATCCTTACTGCCGGAGAAGGACCTCCATTTCCTTCCAGCCCATGTGGAGAATCCCGTCCGTCTGTCTCGCCGAAACATCTCTTGGCAGGCTTCGCCATGTCAGGTATTTGGACGGGAATGTAAAACCCGTCAAATGGGCAATCCCCTGCAACGTGCTAACAGACGTAGCAGAGAGCGATGTACCTGCATGGTATGGAGAGTCAGTAAAAAATAAAAAATCACATCCAAACATAAGGCCACTTGAACACTAGAGTTATGGTAGAGTTAATTAGGGTTATGAGTAATTTGTGACCTCAGAGTGATTGTATAACGAGGCCAGGCAAAGTCTATCTTACAGAGAGGGTTCAGTCTACATCGAGTAGGTGTTCTTAACCTGAAGGAAGTCTGAAATGAAAGGCAAGGACAAATAGATTAGCATAAACTGTCAAGAGGAAAGAGAAAATGCAATTTCCTTAGTGCATCTCAGTAGAATATAAACATGCTATTAGGTTTATGGGCTAATGTATAATTTTGTACTGTTTGTACAATTCCTTCCTTGCTCTGTGAGCCATATGTGAATAGTTGTGTGTTCAGAGTGTTATGAGACAATAGGTCAAATTTCTTATAATAAATCAAATGGTCAGTGGGGGAGGAGGTCCATGATCTTTCTGGAAAGAGGGCTCTGGAAAGCACATGCTGGTTATAAAGTGAGTAACTTGCAGTCAATGCACACATCATGAAACTACAAAGAGCTTCACATATACTCGGTGTGGGAAAGCTTCATTCTGATTCTGTCAGTAAATTGTTTATTCAGAGATAATCCCAGTGCAGGCAGCATATTCACATTTTCAATACGGTAAAAATGTGGCATCTGCGGAACGGCAAAGACATCCACTGACCGGAGTGGAAGAGCGTCTTCGGGCCTCGGAGGACAGCAAACCTTTAGCCTCATGCGTAGCAGTTGCCATGTAAGCCGGCTCATCTGCTGACTGACAATGAAGGAAGCTTTACAAATTAACTCAGGCAAAACTTTGGTCAACTCAGCTTCCTGGCTGCCAACACCTGGGTCCTGATGTTACGTGCTGTTTCTCTATGTAGCTATGCAGGTCAGCGGCTCTGTAATTAGCTGCTAACAGACCGGTCTGTGTCAGAACACTACACAACCATCCTGCACAGTCTTGTCCACTCTTGTCCCTCCTCATTATTACATCACAACAACCTGGAAGTTTTCCTGTAACTGAAAGGTATCATTGATGATGCAGGCACATCTTCTATCATTCAGATGACAGAACAAAAACGAGACCAGGACCAGAGACCTGTAAGTGATTATGTCCAGAAGCAAAGCGAATCACGGCATTTTGTTTTGCAACGAGCACTGCATGCATAAATTATAATTTCAGATGCATTTTAATTTACTCGGATAAAGTGAAAAACCGCATCTAATAATGTGGTTTTATTTGAAAGGGTAATTGTTAAATAACAGAACACATTAAGGACTCTTCAGAGATTTCTGCACGCAGACCGGCGAGACTTTAATTGTCCCAAAAGGAGTGTAGGTGTTTGATTACACATGCCTGGCAGGGATCCAGAGCGCTCCCACCAGCCTTGCCCCTCTTCCCATTGGCTGGCTGGCTGTTGCATAACAACGACAGAATGAGGCTGTAACCAGAAATACCTGGCCTGGGTCACGCCCCACTCACCATTACGCATCGTGCACGTACGTTTGTCTTTTCGTGCGTCACGGGGTCAGATTCATGGTGTCCCGGGCTGGGCTGGGAAGCAGGGGCCACTTTAACTCAGGCATACCATGCCGGTCTCTCTTTATAAATGGTGAACATCTCTCATAGTAGTGCTGTGTAGCTCAGCAGGTTGAGATGCTGTGTCTGTGAGCAGTAGGTTGTCGGTTTAAATCCCAGGGTTGACAGAGTGATATCACCATAATTTCTCAGCCTGCCGGTGAGTCTGTGTAACAGCAGTAACTCTGGCCCCAAAGAAGGAACAACGGTATATTTTTTTATTTATGGGGGTTCAAGCAAGATTGCCACCAGTTTGCAACAACGTGGCCTACTTCCTGTTACAGTGATTTTGTGGAGACTCCCCCTTCTCCAGGGCTAATGTGCGCAGATGTGCTGTGTCAATGGACGTTCAGTCCCAAGCTGTGTCCAGCCATTAGCAGCTTGCTAATGCAGTTAAATTGTGTCAGTTGTTAGTCTGACATAACTCCCTAAATCGCCAAGCTCCACCCCTCACTTTGTCCCCGCCCCCTCCCTGCTCTCTCATATGTAATATAAACGGCTGAGATCCTCACCTTGAATGACACAGCAAGCCTGATGCATTTTGATTTATGTGCTTATTTATGTATTTACTTGTGGGTCTGTTAAAAGCTCTTTGCGGGACACAGGGAAGAGGAAATGACCTCATTCATCCCTTCAGTGGCAGGTGGTCTATGGCAGGGAAGTGAAGGATACAGTAGCCCCCGGGCAGCTGAGTCTACATTAACAGGATATACACTCTGCTGGAACACTTAACCTGCAAGTGAATGTAAACTTGAGCCTGGACCTGAATTGGAAACATAACCTTAACCTAAATCTAAACTCGAACTGGAAACTAAACCTGATCCGAAATCTAGACCTGATCCTGGACCACAACCATAAGCTAAATTTGATTCAGAATCGAAACCTGAACCTGGACTTGAACCATAAACTAAACCTGAACCTGGACTTGAACCAGAAACTAAACCTGAACCTAAACTGAACCTGATTCGAGAATGTAATTTGATGCTAAATTTGAGTCAGAATCTAAACTTAAACTGGGACCTGTATCGGAAACTAAACATTAATCAGAATTTGAACATATATAGGGGAAACTAACCCTGAACCTGATTCTAAACCTGAACCTGAAATAAAAGCTAAGCCTGAATATGAACATAAACTCGCTCACACTTGCCTTTTTTCTGAAAAAAAAGATACACTGGTGATGGGGAGGAGAAAGGAGTGGAAAGAGAAACGGGAAAAATAATAAAAAGAGGAAGAAGGAAAGAGATATGTGGAGGTATTATGCTCACAGAGACAGCAGAATGAGGAAGGAGACAGCATGGAACAGCTGAAGATGGACGGCAAGAAGAAAGACAGGAGCTGTTTTAGTAACATGCAGCGACCCAAAGTATAGCAGATAAATAAACACGCGAGGCTACCTGCTGTTAGCGCTGGCTAGCGTGACCTTTGATTAATTGTCTCCCGTTGGGAGCTTGTGGCATCAGCCACTTATTTGGCGTCTCTCTATATTAAGACATTTGCAGGGAGTAAAAGTCAAACTCCTCTGTCCTTCAGATCGATGGAAAGAAAAGACAAATAAATCAAAGATTGAAGCTAAGATTCTGAGTGAAGCCTAGATGGACTGATCAGAAAATCCGAGACACTTTGAGCTACTTCAGGTTTTACAAACTATTTTAAAACTGAAAGGCTGACGTGTTTGGCTAAATTGTTCAGTTCTTCTTGTGCATTGACTGGTTGGTTTCCGTGATTGAAAGACTCATTCAACTGTTCCACTTTAACATTAGTGACACATGCATGATTAAAAGAGACTGACTAATCAGCACACAGCAAGAACTCAGTGCTAAAGCGATATCCAGGTCTTTTAATTGAAATGGTAGTTAACAAATCCTGTCCTAGCTCAATGTAACCTTCCTGTTATCTGGTCACCCTAAGCCTACAGGAATGTTCGCTCATTGATTTACTGATACCAACCTCGATGCAATGCAGCTCCACCATCCATTCTGCTTAAAATACAAGCGGACTGCATATAGCAGCCGAGGTGCATTGTGGGTTGGGGAACCCACTCAAGCTCCCCTGGTGCCCAATTAGACACGTCTGCTAAAGTGTGACCAAGAGGAGGTCTATAGTACAGATGTTTGGGGTATGAGGGGGTGGATATGATTTCCCCCTCATCCATGCACCAAAACCAAAACTATAGCTACAGGAAGAAATGTGTCTTGCTGCCTGGAGAATAGAGGACAAATACCAATCTCATGCTGAGAAATTACTTAACAAGGCATCTGGAACCATTGGCTGAAGTCTTCATGTTGCCACGGGGAAAGAAATTTGTGGCGCACAACTGTGTAGCGGTAAAAAAAGGGGAGGGATATCACGGAGGCAGCGTGGGACTCAAAGGCATAATAAATCAGTTACTGATTTATTATGTGTGTGCCGAAGTGAAGAAAATTAAAGCGAGAGAGGCTGACAGATGCTGGGGAAACAAAAAAAGGCAAAGCGTTTCAACCAAATCAGGCAAAAAGGAATTTAGCAGGAGCGGAGCTCTCAGGAAGCTGTCGCTGGCCGTTTATGGGTGATATGGGTGATGCACTTGGGCAGTGGTGACAATCCTTCCATCTGACAGAGGCTCCTCGTTAGAGAAGGGCTGGCACGTCAGATTTTTGTTCTCTCGCTCCCTCACTCTCTCCTTCTTCCTCGCGGCACCCCCTCGGTCACACACTCTCCCCAGCTGCCCACGCAGCCAAAGCTCAAGTATCTGGTGACGGTGGCAGTGGCAGGGACTTGGGGGGCAGCCTGACTCATGAGGGAGGCTTTTCCCAAGCCTCACCCAGGCACTTCAGGTGATGCCAAAAATGCGGGGAGGTTGACGATCATATAACGCTGGGTAATTATGCAAAAACACGCATGGGGGGAGGCTGGCTGAGCGAAAGACTCACATGCCTGACTCACAGGGTTTTATTTTTATCCCCGATCATATTTTCATGCAGAATAAGCAGGAGGAGGAGGATTTGCTGCCGGCCCGGGGAAAGTTAGGGCCTGCGCTGTTCCTTCTCTTTTACTTCATCTCGAGTGAGTCTCCCAGAGACTCGAGCGTAGCTTCCTGTAAGATAGCAAAGTGAAATAATAGTGAAAAGGGTTTTTTCCCCACCTGGAGTGGATCTGAAGGAAGTAGCTTGCTTTCTGCTACATGACCTTGCAGAAAAAAATCTAATAAAATCCTCTATATTTCTGTAATTTTCTCTTGATTCCCAAGCAATCAAGGTAAACAATTGCAGCAAGTCTATCATCGTGTGGGATTTGTAATTGTACTAAAATTATTAAAGACCTCAGTACAGCTGTAAATACACATTTTTTTTCTACAATTCTGTGTTCTGGACAAATATACTATTTTGGGCTCATCACAAATAATTTTGCAGTTGAACCAAGACGCTACCACACTGCTTTCCAGAAATCTGAGCCGTGAGTCACGTTGCTCAGGTTAGTAGCTGGATGTGCCACCGATTCAGATACACGCCCATGTCAGTGGCGTGTTAATCAGGGTTACGGCGTGTAACCGGCAGCAACAGGCTGCGAGCGACGGCCGCCTTCAGCGGTACATCCTCTGAAAATCTGCCAGCTGGCACATCTCAAAGGTACGACAGGGAAATCACGTGTCCCTGTGTAGTGCAGTTTAAAGAGCATGGGGATAGTAGCAGTATGTGTATGTGTGCGCACATGGGTGTGTGAATTATGAGCCCAACAATGTAATAAAAACATGTTATTTTGACAGTGTGGGCAGCATTTTTCAGGTCCCCACAAAGATCTGTGAATGTCATTACTTATGGTTTAGGTTAGGGCTGGGTAGCGGTTAAGGCTGTCATGTTGGGATTACAGTTTTCCCCATAGAAATGAATGGAGAGTCCCCACAAAGATATAATTACAAGCCTGTGTGTGTGTGATGTAATGGCAGACTGTCACTGGGATGTC
The DNA here is from genome assembly GCA_019775895.2 of Stomatorhinus ivindoensis. NCBI lineage: Eukaryota > Metazoa > Chordata > Actinopteri > Osteoglossiformes > Mormyridae > Stomatorhinus > Stomatorhinus ivindoensis. Next base: position 1,786,781 of record JABFEB020000036.1, on the reverse strand, counting down.
GTGTTCACAATGGCACTACAGAAGGCTGAGACAGTCACAGGGACTCCCACATACCCCTTATCCGGCTCCCCCTGGTGTCCAGACTGCAGCGATGCAGCTCCTTTCACAGCCCACTCAACCCACCCACCTGAACCCTGTGTGCGCTCTCACACCCATCCTTAGGTGCTTTTCCATTAGTTCTCCTCCGCGTGTGAGTTCGGGAGCAGCTGGGTCACAGACTGGCAAGCGCTGCTTTTGACAAAGAACAAAGAGAAAATCCCTAACAGTGCAAATGTGGGGATGAAAAGGGCCTTGGGAGAACGAGGCCTGCAGGCCTGGCATCTGTCTGGGGGGGTCATGGGGGGGGTCCTGCACCTGCCACGTCACATAATCCACACATACATATTCACCAGGATGCCAGCACAGAGAAACACTCTTTCTACAGTTCAATAAATTCAATTCCACTTGGCATTGTGAAGACATATATTTTCTCTCAGACTCTGTTAGTCTCAGGACAGTATT
>JABFEB020000036.1:1736189-1749244 GCA_019775895.2 Stomatorhinus ivindoensis | reverse complement strand
CACACCTACTCACACTCAGTACACACCTACTCACACTCAGTACACACCTACACACACTCAGTACACACCTACTCACACTCAGTACACACCTACTCACACTCAGTACACACCTACACACACTCAGTACACACCTACTCACAGCCAACATAGGCAGTACCCAGGTTAAGAACACCCGACTTAGGGACAAGTTATACTTACGATCGGGCTGCCAAAAAGAATTCAGGTTAAATACATTCATGAAAACATTGTGTGGCTCAGCAGTTTCTCAGCTCCAGAGGAGAGTACCGCATGTAGTTAACTTTATTATTACCATATAGTAATAATGATAATAACTATTATTATTGTCATTATGATTATTATGTTGTGTATTATTATTTTGCCAACTTACAGAAAAAATCAATTGAAAGACATTCGTTCACTGGGGACTGCCTGTACACACCTACACACAGTCAGTACACACTTACACACACTCAGTACACACCTACAAACACTAGTTAGTACACACCTATGCACACTTAGTTCACACCTACACACACTCAGTACACACCTACAAACAGTCAGTTGTCAGTACACACCTACACACACTTGGTACACACCTACGCACACTCAGTATACACCTACACACAGTCAGTATACAGATACGCACAGTCAGTACACAGCTACACACAGTCAGTACACATCTACGCACACTCAGTACACACCTACGCACAGTCAGTACATGCTCAGAGGTGATGCAGGACTGTCACAGCAACCCGCTGGCTCGACGCATGGTCACAGTTTTTGGTGTGGGGAGTCTGGCCCAGCACCCGGGAGAGGTTCCGTTCTGCCGAGCCCTATGTTTCCATGGCAACCCTAGGATTGGTATGCCAGCCCATAAGCGACCCCTCTGTGCGCCATGGCAACGTTCAGCTGACATGTAACCTACACCTCATGCCCTGCCAGGGCGGCTCACGTCCTGACACCCCCCTGCCCCCACCTCCGAAGTGAGACGGCTGGCCGTGACAGACCACGGGTCAATGTGAACCCCCACCCCCCCCATGTGGGCTGGACTCGATGAGCCTCCTGCGCACGGAGAGCGTGCTGAAGGGGCACTCGTGTTCCCGTTTCTCTGGCTAATTAATCAACAAGTGGAATCATGTACTTTTGTTCTGTTAGGACACATGAGTACACAGAGATGAGTACACACTGAGATGAGTACATACAGATGAGTACACATTGACAAGTACACACAGATCACAGATGAGGACACACCAGTGAATACACATAGATGAATATGCACAGCTGAGTACATACAGACAAGTAAAATTAGATGAGTATATGTGGATGAGTAGACACAAATGAGTATTGATATGGATGAATACACAATGAGGAGTACATACAGATGAACAAAAAATACACACAAACGAGTACATATGGATGAATTTATGCGATCGTGAGTACATACAGAAGAGCAGGCAAATGAGTGCTCTCCTATTTTTATCTAGGCTGTGTTGTATTCTCAGTCAGAGGGTGAAAATCTCTATTGCCATTTAGTGACTGACGGATATTTCTGTGAAGGAAAAAAATGATTAGTTGTCTAAAATAAACTGTCATCACAATTTCTGCTTGCCTGATTGCATGTTCACTTGCTGAACTTAATAATTCCGTGGTAATTTTTTTTGCTTATATGCATGGGGGGGGTTCAAAGCTCAGGACCTCAAATTCCTGAAATCATCTCTTGTGAGCCGCGCATCTCACAAAAAGCGCATGTCCATCTAATCCAGCCACCACTGCAGCCCTTCAGGCAGGTTTTCACAAACCTCCTCTTTATTTGTCTCAGTTCCCTCGTCTCGGATGTTTCTGTGGCTGCACGTGACCCTGTGCTGGTATGCGACACAGTGGCATGACGAGGGAGCCCCTCATTACAGTGGACAAAGGCTATCGACATCCTTGAGTGCTGTGAGAGATTAACAAACCTCAGTAGCATAGTCCAGTGGAAAATTTCAGAGAAGTGATAGTGTCTGAAAGTGCACTCTACACTTCACCCTTCTGGGATTTAGCCAGGCTTAACGTGGCAGCAAGTGTAGTCTCTCTCTCTCTCTCTCTCTCTCTTACTCTCTCTCTCTCTCTCTCTCTCTCTCACACACACACATACTCTCTCTTTCTCTCATCCACTCTCTCTCTCTCTCACACACAAACACACACACACAATCATTTACAAGCTATTTACAAGTTAATGGAAAATAAACGCACAGCAGATCACATGTCACTGTCGAACGCTGAGTTGAAATTTAGTAACAAATTCAACATTGCAGTGTTGTGCCTAGTCCAACAAAACTGAAATAGTTGCACAAATTGCTGGAGGTTTTCAAGCTTAGGTAATTTGTCCATAAAGGACATTGTTATGTTGTTGCATTCATTACCTGTATTATTGGTGGAGCCTGAGACAGAGCTTGGGGGGCAACCCCCCCCCCCCCCATCCCGAAAGAGCGTATTTTGCCCTGACCCCCCTGCTTCTGTTCTGGATGTTAGGGAGGTCGGTCTGGTAAGTGGTTGTGACTACATTAGGTTTGTGTGGTCACAAAACAGCCACACGAATTGGCTGGAGTTATTGTCCGACTGAGCAGTTTTCACCGTGGACGTTTGTGAGCCATTAGTGAAGGGTTTTGCAGTTTCTCTGGGGATTGAGCTGCATTGTGGTACCCAATCCGGGCCTGGACACATCACCCCGCTATCATTAACAAAAGGTAAAGTGACACGTTCTTTCTCTTTTACTCCCTCCTCACCTTCAGTTTCCTTTCTGCCACCTTTCTCTTCTTCGGTAATGGTGGGCATTAATTACTCAGATTGCATCCCAGTCGTTTGTGGAGAACTTATAGTGAGCAATAAACATCGGCCATCTTAATTTCTCTTTTATGGATCCACAGCTGACCGAGCCCAGGAATAAAAACCAGTTTAATTATTAGTTAAAGTACGATATAGCACCGGTATGTCTTTCACCACGTGAGACTCTCAAATGAGTCATAGGACTAAAGTCCATAAATTTATGAGGGTTTGTCTTTATGGCTGCTAACTCTGCAGGCTATGCTAGCACTCCACCTGCACTTGGCACACACGTGGTGTCTTTTCCACATTCTGTGAGCTGGTGAGGACATCCCGACGCCCTGATCTTGGTGCTGCTGTTCAGTCTATATGACTTATTCTCTAATATGACCTGGGCAATGTGAGTCTTTCTTCAGTACACGGTGCTCTGCAGTGGATTTTGGTACCGAAAATACTTTTACAGAGAAGGTGACCTGTATTCAGTATCGTACTTGGTGTATCTGTAATAACATGTTCCCCCCACCCCTTATTCCCCCATAATGCTGTAAACAGCCATTAACGTTTTCTTTAATCCCATAAAGGCGCCATGTAGTCTGATCCCGTTTCCACGCCCACTGTTCTCTGACCCTGCCCTTCCGCATCATGTGACCCTCCTGATGGATTCTAACAGATTCTGTTCACACCTACCCCCATTCCATACCGGCGTCCTTTCATTGCACACACAAGCCAGCGTAATTGTGTCCCGCTCTGTATTCATCTGAGACAACGAGACTCTGGCCCCGTCTGCTCTGCGCAGATCTAGAGTGTGCAAAGGTCTGCGCAGTTCCTCTTCACTGGGCTTAATGACCAGCACGGGAAATGAGCACCATCAATATGGTCTGTGCCGCCTGTTTAGTAGATCATCAAAATACTGTAAGTTTCTCTGATTCAGAAGAATATTAAGTTGTGTGGCGCAGAGGCGTAAGGATGCTGTGCCTCTGATCAGAAGGTCCCCATTCAAGTCTAGTGACTGGCTGATTGATTCCACCATTTCTACAAGGTATTCCAGCGCTGTCTGACCTTGCATTCTCAAGAGTATGTTGGATTAAAGCTTCTGCTAAATACACATAATATATTTATCAACATCCTGTGCGCTGCTCTGGTTTTGCACATGCTGTGAGCTTAACCAGCTCAGTTGAGCATCATCATGCTGTAAATTTCACCAGGATTTGGTACTTGGAGAGACAGAAAAAAGTGGAGCTTGTATTGAATGTCTTGGTGACATGGAACAGTGCAGGAAGAAAAACATGTGTGTAAATCGTTCTGCTTCCTGGTGTGACCCCAGGTGACAGTACCACAGTGGGCGTGCCATACGCCTTGTGGCCTATCAGGCTTCTCCACAGGAGAATCTCTGCTTGGTGCTCACATTCACCAGATGATTCTCATTCTCAGCCCTGAGAATGCAGTTCTCGGTTTGACATTTCTCAGACTTTCACAAACATCCTGCCTGATGTCCAAGAAATGCTGCCTCACTCAATAGTCTTCTTGCAGAGTTTAAGGGCACTGAAGTGCTTAGTGTTGCACGGGGCTTGCCTAGAACATGACATCTATGTTTGCGCACGACCATGAGCAGCGCTTTCAGAATCCAGCTTCTGTCTACCTGATCTTCTAACAGACATATCACAACCTCACTAGTGACCTGGATGTTTGAAGCAATCAATTTAACAACCTTTCCTTTATTTTTAATGCAGGTGTAAATTTATATTCCCTTTATTATTATTATTGGCATTGGTGTTATTACTGTTATACTTTTAAAGGAATCGTTCGTGACTTTTTCCCATCAAACTTGAATAAATTACATGTTATCGCTGAGGTACAAACCTGGAAGTCACTTTATTCAGTAGCTCAGAGTAATATCAGCTACAGAGCTTTATCTCCAGTGGCAGCAGAATGCACAATGCCACGATCTCTTCTTTCCTCCACTTCTCCTCCTAGCCCAGACTCAAACTCCTATCGGACCTCCTATCGTCCGGGGCTGATGTCCAGCTCCACTACCCTGGAGCCACGCTTAGTGCCTGTAGACCACGGCTGTTTATTTACACGCCCTGTCAGACTCTCATCTATTAAGTGCCATTTAGTGACGGACTCATGATGGTGTGCATCTCTGTATCGTGGTTGATAATCAGAGCCGCTCAAAGGGCTGATACCCCGCCGGGTGTCACGCCACGGCGTCGCTGCTTCAGCCCTGCCCACGGTCTGGACCTTTATTTCCTATACATTTGGGTAATAAATTATGATAGAGCCGCAATCAGGATTACAGTCACGGAGCGGACGAAGTGGGAAGCTTCTCTTAACCGATAATCTGTGTTTGTTCTGTAAATTATTCTCTTACGCAAGCTAGGGTACATTGTGGGGGTTTTATCGTAAATGCTGTTTGATAAATGCAGAATTTTACAGCTGGGCCATAAAGACACTCACGTGCACAGAAACAAACACTACTGCGTTGTCCCTGTGGTATAAAGGCTATTAAGGCCCTGGCAGTGAGGCAGTTCTCTCCCACTGCATGCTGGCGCGCTCTACATCAGGCAAGGTGAGGTGCCACTGTCCTCCTTTAACTTTCCTGTGTCACAGTTTGGACACTTATGGTTCTGCGGTGTCATTCGAGCCATTCTTTGCCCGTCTGAAATGCGTTTTTAGCAACATTTCGAACTGCCTGTTGGTCACGCTGGTGAATTACAGAGACTCTGCTGGAGACCGAGATCGGTGTTTAGATTCGGTCAGATACTGCCAAGACACTGGCACGAACTGGGGACACGCACCTTCGGAAAGAGTGTAAATAGCAGACGTGGTGGGGGGGGGGGGGGGGATTGATGGTCGCTGCCAATCTACTTGATGGATGGAGCCATTCCTTCCAGAAGTCTGGAAGTTTCCACCCAGTTCTGAAGACAGTAAGTTTGTTCTCTGGAAACGGGGAGCCTTTTATCAGTGTCCCGGTGGTGTACGGGACGCCTGTCACGGCATATGGAGCCAGGTTGTGGGTTTGAATCATGCAGGGACCCCCTCTGTAATGCCTCTGACCGCGTCTGGCTGACAGGTAAACAGGCTGATGGTTCAGACCAGACGCACAAAGGCGATTACGTCTGGCTGTTCTAAAGCCGCTTAATTAGATTGTTCCCGCGGCGGCGGGAAAGCCCGCCATGGCTGCATTCCACCGAGTCGGCGCTGGCTCCCGGCTGGCCCCTCGCCTGCATCCTCCTCTGATCTTCACGCCACACTGAGCCTTTGGCTGCGTGCACTGTGGTGGCAGACAGGTCGCTTCAATATCATAATGCATCATTTTAATATGTAAGGGGTGAGCCTCGTCCGCCCTGCCACCATTTTATCTCTCTGTCTTCCACTTTTGCTTGTGGATTCATTTGTTCATGCAGCCGGTCACAGAGCCTTCTGAACTCGACGGAAGGTTTCACGTCACAGACTGTATCCTCCCCCACGACAGCAAACTTCTCAGTGGAATCAATATTTTTTGCTGGTTTCAGTGCCGCTTGAAAGTCTGACACAGTTATATTCCTTCCCGTTACTCCTGGACTCCATGCTAGCATGCTGCAAGGCCATTGAGGGTTCAGGCTGTTCCCGTTGCACCTTCTCTCACTCCATCCTCCTCATACATCATTTGAATATCAACCATGTGACCTCAATGCTAAGTTCAGTCAGTGTGTCTGGGGAATAGCAGGTATTACTGTGTTGAGGTAAGTAGATCCTTTTAGGGGGAGCTGGATGCTGATAGATTCCACTCTCAGGTCTGCCAGGTGGAGGAGGGGCTCAGCTCCTACTGTTCATTTGGGGGGAGAACAGCTGGAATTGAATCGTGATGCTTGCAATTTATTGTTTTTAAGCATAGGTTGTGTGGGATCTGAGTAACCATGGCACTTTGTGGTGTCGTCTGGAATGTGTCCACTGTCCTTCGGTTCATGGCTGGAGCTGATTGTGTGTGTGCGAGTCTGAGCGTGACTTTGTGTGAAACATCCACAGATGGGGAAGAGGAAGTTCTCAGGGTTGGAGGTGACCCTGATTGTGATGTTCCTGCTGGTGGCAGTGGTGGCAATCGCCCTGGTGGTGGTGCTGGCCACAGGAGAGCCAGCTGTGATCACCGGCGAGGACGGTGAGTGACTGCGGTGTGGTGGCCGACCAGTGGGGGGGTCGACGTGGAGAAACAGGGAGGCAGTGTCTTGAATGGACATTGTCCTGGACCATGGTCCCAGCTTAGGGACCTGGTCCTGGTTTTGGTTCAGAGTCCTAGTCTTGGTTCAAGTCTGGGTCTTAGCTTAGCATCCTGGTCCTGGTTCAGGGTTATGGTCTTGGTTCAGGGACCTGCCACACTGCTAACTAATGCTCAATAAGCAACATTTATAAAATTAGAACATGGAGGCAAGAGACTGCAATGGACAAGGGAGAGAAACATCAAGGTTCATAAAGTGGATGGAAACCCCAGTTCAGGGTTAGTCTTGTATGAAACTATTAAAGGCAAACTTACAGTTTCTGTTTTGATCACACATATTTGGTCGCATAGGAGCCCCGCAGAAATGTATGAGTCCACTGCTAATTGGTTGATGTGTTTGGTGAGAAAGGTCATTTGCTCGACTAGATTAACAAATCTCAGGTTAATGCCCCCCCCCCCCATGTGTCATTGTTTGATTGGTTGTTTGTGTGCCATTTGTAAAAGAGGTGCCCAATTTCGTACCGGAATGTCCCAAGATCGTCTCGGGCGAGAGAGTGGACTGCTTCCCAGATTCTGGAGCGTCAATGGTAAGTTAAAGCGGCGCATCCTCACATGCTGCGTGAGAAGGTGAAATAGCGGAATGGGGCCCCCTGGACCCCATGGGCCCCCGAAATGGCTCTAATGCCCCCTATGACTCTCTGCAGTTAAAGTGCGCGCAGCGAGGGTGCTGTTGGCAGCCTCTGGATGACAGCAGTGTGCCCTGGTGCTTCTTCCCAGCTAACCAGGGCTACGAGGTGATCAGCGAGGAGAAACCCACCGACTACAGTAGGCATCACGCCACCACGCCCCTCCCGGCCCACACGGACTTGCCGCCCCCTCCATTTCCAGATGAACGGGACCAAGGGGGGTGGGAAATAAGGGGAATTATCCACGTTTGAAACAATACCCGTGAATAACCTGTGCAGCGGCGGTCATAAGCAGTGGCCGGCCATGTGGCTGAGTCTCACGGAGGATTCATTAGAGGATTACGGGAAGCGTGTCATTGTCACAAAGCCATCAGCGCCGGTGGGCGCCGGCTGCCGATACGGGCCTTCTGGGCCTTCTCAGTGCTTTTTCTTTTCCCTTTAAGAACGTGACACGGTTCTGAAGAGACTTGCGGCCCCGCCCATGTTCCAGAGCCACATCGAGGAGCTCGTCTGTCACGAAGAGATGCAGACGCCGAACCGATTCAGGTTCCAGGTCCGTTTGTCTGGGTGGGCCTACACAAATGTTCTGTCTGAGGCGTGTGCCGGAGGGTTTTCAGGAGAATGGAGTCTGCCCAGGACCCAGTAGCTAGGGCCAGTCAACCGTGTTGCTTGACATAGGCAGCTGCCTAGGGCGCCATCATGTGAGGGGGCGCTGAACTAGAAAACCACCAGTGTAACAGCGTGCTTATGCTTCCATGCTACCTGGGTGGCGTGTTAGTGGTGAATTGGCTGTTTAAACTGAAGCTGTTGGTTCTTTACTGTGAGGTCGGACCTTTACAGCTAAGATGTCTTTGTGTGTAGGATAATGGCCTCTGTCCCTCCCCCCCAGATCACCGACAGCAAAAAGCAAAGGTTCGAGGTGCCCCATGAGCACGTGAAGCCACCCTCCAGTCCACCAAGTGGCGCTCTGAAGTATGAGGTGGAGCTGCTCAGGAAGCCCTTTGGCCTGAAGCTGCGTCGGGCTGATACCAAGAGAATCCTGTGAGCCACGTGCCGGTGCACCGGTGCCGCTCTGTCCGGCCGACCAATCGGGTCACGAACCTGGCCGCCGCGCTCCGCCATTGTCCCTGTGGGGATGTCCCCGGCGTGCCACACCGCACCACAGGAACGCCCAGGATTCATAGCTGATACTAATATCATGTTCGACTAGTTCAGCCGTCAAGAGCTTTTATTTACAATTAATTAATCTCATTACTATGCGGCCTGTATAAGAAAGGCATTTATTTCCCTGTTCTGTGTCTGTCACTGGCAGAGGGAGACAACATAATTATAGTTGTCTCCCAGGGACAACTCAGTGGATCTCTGTCATTAGAGAAATCAATTAGTCCTCAAACGGAGTGAAGAATGCACTCTCCTCCACAATTAACCATTATTATAAAAACGGGGGGGAAAAGATAATGAGCCTTCATTAATTCTCGTTTCCTACCTTTGTGTTCGGTTTCAGCTGAAAGTGGTCCCGGATTAGATGGGATTACCGGGTCAGGCAGCGGTAAACTCGCCCCGGTTGACAGACGCTCGCCACGTATGTTCATTTGCTGACTGCAGGGAGTACGTGTGACCTATCATTGCGTCGTCACGGGAACGTGATAAGCGTGATTAGATTCCTGAAGGCTCATGTCCAAGTCAGTCTCTCGTTCTGCAATTTACTGCCTCTTATAAAGCATTTCTATAGCAGCACCGCAATGTATCACTAGTAAATAATGGCTGCTTTTATATTGGGGGTGTGGGGGGGGTGGAAAGATTTCTCACTCCCTTGCTGTTTTTTGATTTGGGTGGATGTCATCCATTTGCAGCACTTGGGATTTCTGGGACACAGTGCCCCCCCATGTGCTGAGCTGGGCTTCTCGTCCCCCCGTGCAGGTTCGACACCACCATGGGCCCCCTGGTGTTCGCTGATCAGTACCTCCAGCTCTCCGCCCGGCTTCCTTCACACAATATCTATGGGCTCGGGGAGCACGTCCACCAGAGCTTCAAGCACGACACCAACTGGAAGACCTGGCCCATTTTCACCCGGGACTCCTTCCCCAACGGGGTGAGTGCCTGACCACGTTTCGCCTGACTTGAACCCCCAAACCAATCTTCACATGGGGTTCGATCTCCACTCCATCTCAGTGTCTATTTATGTTGCCTCTGGTGGTCCAAGGACAATGGATTGACCCCCCCCCCCTCCAAACAGACTTGCTAACATTAAAGAACAAAGTAAAAATGGGTCTGCTTACGAAGGCATCCTGCCCAATCCTGCTGGACCGGCAGCAAATCATAAAATGAAACCCAGCGATCTGAAAGCTGACTGGGAGGGGGCTCAACCCAGTGCCCCAAGCCATCGTGTGAATTTTCATGTTCTGCTCCTACAGGGGACCCACAACCTGTATGGACATTATCCCTTCTTCCTGTGTCTGGAGGACGAGACCGGCCAGTCGTTTGGGGTTTTCCTCATGAACAGCAATGCGATGGGTATTTCTGGCCGGCTCTTCCTGAAAGAAGGCGTGAACATCTCCCACAAGCTGCTTCAGTTTGCAGATCATGGAGATCTTAGCTGATGCACCCTGGTTACGAGGGAGAAGCTTTTTTTGTATTCCAAAATAGGGTGGCGTTGGCGTTCCACCGCAGCAGACTGTACCCCTCTGCAGACCTTCACCCTCACCTAACGGTCTGGTTCTGACTCACACAGAGATCACCCTGCAGCCTGCCCCCGCCGTCACGTTCCGGACAATCGGAGGTGTCCTGGACTTCTACATCCTGCTCGGGAACAGCCCTGAGGCGGTTGTCCAGGAGTTCCTGGAGGTGAGGACATACTGGTGGGGATTTTTTAAAGAGGCAATGACATACTCTCCATCATTTTAATAATAACGCTACGCAGAATTAAAATGAGAGTATGAGCTCCATTCCTTGGCCCTCCTCATACAGGGCAAATGATATATCATTGTCTGGAAGTTTATTAAGTTATATTTGCATATTGGCAGCCTGGATCTAAGACTAAGCACGGGTTTTTGGAAAGGAGAGGTATGTACACTTAAAGGATTCATTTTAATGGGGGCTCACTCACTCACTAGCGCCATCAGCTGCCTGAAGCTTCTCTCCCCACTATAACTCAAGGAAGATGGTCCAGCAGAAATGTAAATGAGCTCGAAATAAGCTAGCGATTACTGATTAATCCACTAGATCATGTCGTTCCATCAGAGTAGGCGTGTAAGAGCATTTCTCTGTACATGTGAAGAAGATGTGAGGATATATCTGAGTAGGGGTGCTGTTTGTCCTGACACTTATTTGCTTATTTATTTTTAAAGAGTAAAAGGCAGTTAAGTAAAGGCATCTCTTGGCAAAGCTGTAGGGGCGATCCAGAGCACAAGTGCGAGGCATGCGTAAAGCTCTGGAAAGCGGCGGAGCGTGCGGGGACGCTGTCGGGGGAGCGAGGAACACGCCAGCGGTCTGCTGGGGCTGCAGCTGTTCCAGTTACCGCTCAGTTTGCATCTGGTTTAGTCCTGGTGTGCTGGGTCACAGCAGCGGTGGGTTTAATTAGCGCAGGCTGAGGAAGAGATTCATGTCTCGTGATCTCAGATCCCAGAAGGGGGCTTCACTGCAGAAACCTGGAGCTGGTGCTTTGCGATCAATCTGACGGTGCCTAACTACGATCGCCGTCTCTCTCCCAGCTCGTCGGCCGGCCCATGATCCCACCCTACTGGTCTCTGGGATTCCAGTTGTCCCGCTGGGGCTACAGCAGCCTGGATGAGGTCAAGCAGACAGTGGAGAGGAACCGAGCGATTGGGCTGCCATACGTAAGTGCAGAGATGTCTGGATTCTTGGTGTCTTGGTCCCAGTTCTGGGTCTGGGACCCAACTCAGGGTGTTGGTCCCAGTTCATGGCTGTGGTCCTGGTCCCTGGTTTTGGTTCAGGGTCCTGGTCCTAGTTCAGCGTCCTGGTCTTAGCTTACTGTTCTGATCCTGGCTCAGGGTTCTAACATTGGCTTAGGGTCCTGGTCTTGGTTCAGAGTGCTGGCCCTGGTTTAGGGGCTCTCACACCGCTACCCAATGCTCAATAAACAACACTTATAAAAATAAAAATCCGTGTCGATCATTGCTGCCTGTGTGCTATCATATGTGTGCATCTGTGTCCTTCCAGGCAGAGTTATAGCGGTAAATAAGACGCTGCTTCGCCTAAACACAGAGCAGAAGTACAGCTGAAGGTGAAAGGGACCGTAAAACAAACTTAAAAAATACATAAACGCAGAAGCAGAGCCAAGAGCCTCAGCGTAAATGTGAGGCATGTTTATTATTATGCTGTACGGCTTACGAAGTTCTGAGTCACACGTCTGAGGGGGGATGCTAATCAGTGTGAGAGGGGGAGAGCATCATTACCGAATGCCGGAGCATTCTGCACCGAGTAGCATTTGCTAGGAATTGGCAGAAATGCGTTTCCATCTGGCGAGTGCGGAGGCGGAGGCGTGTGGCGGTAACCGAATGGGCTGCGCGTGAGAAAGGCCATAACTTAATGAGCGCATTAGCTGCCCGTGTGTTGGCATGACTTTTTAATCTCCATCTTTGCTCTCGCCTCTCGACATTTCAGGACATCCAGTTCACAGACATCGACTACATGGAGAAGAAGAAGGACTTCACGTATGACTTGGAGAAATTTACGGACCTCCCGCAGTTCGCTGATTATATGCATGCTGCCGGTCAGAAATATGTGCTGATCCTGGTAGGTCCCTGGGGAAAACACAATCCTATAATGCTGGGCACAAAGTCATGGTGTTGACTCAGCTGATTCAAACTGAGCACTATACTCAGTCGAATCAGGACATTTGGCTGTTTTAGATCCTCCTAAGGCTCATGACAGGAAGTTAAAAAAATTCTGCTCATTGTCTGAACACAAATGATCTTTTCACCTGGAGTGATAAGAGGTGGAGCGAACTAGACTGCAGGTAACATCTTATTCTGCGAGTAAAACCTGGTTCTGCCAATCATGCCTGATTCTGTGCCTCAGGACCCGGCCATCGCCATCAGTCCCAGAGTGAACGGGTCATACGCATCCTATGAACGTGGGAATCAGAAGAAGGTCTGGGTGACAGAGGCCGATGGTGAAACACCCTTGGAGGGAGAGGTATGCGGGAAGGTGGGGGGTGATGGAAGGCCAATTAAATACCAGGCAAGGGGGAAGACGGGGGAGGTAAACTTACAAACTGGGATAATCACACATTGAATGGGTCCAGGTGATACAAAACTATGTGTGAGCTACATGATTCCCAACTCCCACATTATTCCCAGGTATCCACCCCATTCCCAACTCCCACATTATTCCCAGGTATCCACCCCATT
>JABFEB020000036.1:1713008-1724530 GCA_019775895.2 Stomatorhinus ivindoensis | reverse complement strand
CCCCCCCCCCCCCCCCCCCCCCCCCCCCCCCCCCCCCACGGTGTCAGAAGGTTGCTGGTTCAAATCCGCAGAGTCGGCAGAGTAATTGCCCCAGGAATACTGTCTGACCCTACAAAAAATGCACATGATAAATTAATAAATAACTATAAATAAAATGTCAAACAGTGTAGCTCTAACAAATGTTTCGTGGGTGTGAGTGTGGCTGTGTTTGGCTGTTTTGGTGGGACAATCTTGTAAGGCCCTATAAGGTTAATTACAATAAAATGGGAGTCAAATACAGCTGTATATAAAACATGAGTGAAAGGCGGCTGCCCATAAATTTTGCTTCCAGGAGGGTCCAACGTGGGACACTGCAGCTGAGATTAGTGATGTGGTAACTCCAAGCGTGAGGAGCAGTTAATCTGCCTTATTAAGAATAAAAGTTCCTGATTAGTGATGTTCCCACAGCTCAGCAGTTTGGCATCTGACCTCAGAGGCAGGTGATGCGCCATATTAGCTCAGAGCCAAACAACAAATAAAGTTTCCTCGCTTCTGTCTTTGTTAAGTTGTTTACTTCAGCATGAGGCTCAGGTTCTCTGACTTTTTCCCACCGTCATTGCGGCCTCAGAAGTCCACTGAGCCTTTTCTCCTTGGCTTCTTGTGTCTAATATAAATTTCCCCCACTGTTTTTCGTCATTTGATTTGCAGATACGGTGGAATCTGGAGCCTACATCCATTATCAGTTCTCATTGGCTAATGTAAGTATATAACGTATTGTTAATGGAATACCTGAGCATGTTGAATTGTTACTGTCATGTGGTGTCACCATATTTCTCCCTCTATTGTGCATGTGTGCGCGTGTGTTTGTGTGTGTGTGTGTGTGTGTGTGTGTGTGTGCACACCTGTGTCCTGACAGCTTTAAGCTGCCCTGAGTCACTTTAATGACTCTTACCACTTCTGTGTAACTTCTGAGAATCATCCTTCAGGATGTGTTGACCATGACGGTTCTACGGAACGGATACACTGATCCCAACAATTTGAAGTTTGAGAACATCACTGTCTTGGGGGTGACGAAAATTCCCGGCCCCCTGGAGGTGACCCATGGGAGCACAACTTTGAAAGTGCCAGATGAGAACGTTCATTATGATGCTGTCAAGAGTGTAAGCCTCTGCCAACAAGCTCCCCAAGAAATTACTCACCAGTTACTCAAATCTAATGTCTCTGCTTCTGTCTCTGTGCCGTCGCACTCAGACGTCGCATACCCAACACACTGAACCCACACACACAGGTGCTGTACGTGAAAAACCTCACACTGGAGCTGGGACAAAACTACACCGTGAAGTGGAACACACTCCCTCTGGTGGAGAGGTTCGACTGCTACCCTGATGACAACTCCAGTGAGGCGAACTGTAAGGCCAGGGGCTGCATCTGGGAGGTGAGTGGAAACCCAAAGCATGGAAACCCACCTTCACTATGGAAACCCACCTTCACCATGGAAACCCACCCTCACCATGGAAACCCACCCTTGCCACAGGCACCCGTCTTTTCACCCAAGCACTGATTTTAGCTACTCAGTGTTACTCAAAGTGTTCATCCAGTTGGGGTGGACCAGGTTTCTCAATGTTACTCAAAGACCATATCATATTGGGGTACATTAGGTTTCTCAATGTTACTGAAAGACCATACCTTGTTGGAGTACTTTGGGTTACACAATGTTACTCAAAGGCCATACCATGTTGGGGTACATTGGGTTAGTCAATGTTACTTAAAGAGCACATCCTCTTTATATTTAGCCAACCAACACTACTCGTGTTCCTTGGTGCTTCTACCCCGCGGACTATGGCTACGCTGTGCTCAAAGTTGAGAACAACACCAGCGGCTGGAGGGTGGACATCCAACGTGACCCCAAGCTGCAAAGCCGGCGACCAGAATCCCCCGACATTGACAAACTTAAAGTGGAGATTAACTACCTGAGTGGTGCCATGCTGCAATTTAAGGTTTTATATTTTTATAGTTTTATATTAAACATACACAAGACACTATCTTGGTGCCTCAGTTCTGGTTGCGAAGGCACACTTGCTAATAGTTAACTTCATGGCTGCATTAGACTTCAGGAAACCAGCTCTTCTTATCATCCATCTATAGATCTATGACCCTGTTACGAAGCGCTTTGAGGTGCCGGTTCCGCTTGACATACCGCCCACACCTGAGATGGATGCCAACAAGAGACTGTACGAAGTGAGCGTGGCACAACAACCCTTTGGGATCAAGGTCACCCGGAAGAGCACGGGAACTGTGATGTAAGTTATGACACACCAGGTTGTCACAATGTCTATTAGCAAGGGAGAGTGAATAAGTGAGGTGGCCAGCAGCTTCCAATGACTGAGAAGGTTGGGTTAATCTGCTGTCCCATTTTTACATTCACAGATGGGACTCCAGTCTCCCAGGATTCACCTTCTCTGACCTCTTCATTCAGATCTCCACACGCCTTCCGTCCAAATATATCTATGGCTTTGGAGAGACCGAGCATACCAGCTATCTTCATGACCTTAACTGGAACACTTGGGGCATGTTCTCCAAAGACCAGCCACCTGGGGTATGCTTCTATTCACCCTACATTTTGACTCCTTCTTATCCATTCAAACCCTATTTCCTTCAAATCATTCCTTGAGGTCTCCAAAGTCTTCTTCTTCCTGCCCCCTACTTGCTCTCTGGTACTTATTTCATTCCACCTCCAGAATAATGTGTCCCTTGAGGCATTCACCATGACCCCCTCCTCTACCCATTTTCCCCTCTGGGCCTTCACGTCACACACTATACAGCTCAAATAGCATTTTCTGTTGTGTCTTCACATAATCCCATGTCTGCTTTCCATAATCCTCCCATTACACTCCCACCTCACCAGTTCCTCGAGAGCCTTAAATCCGGTTCTGCTCTGTGTCTTCTCATCAGGCCATGTGACCATGCTCATTTACAGAACTATTTTTATGTTAAAGAAACACACACACACACACGGTTCAATAGGAAACCTCCAAAATAAAAGTTTAAAAAATGAAATGGGGCATATATGAGGAGGTTGAACTTTATAGTGCCCTGAACCACAGTGGTCCTGAGAAGGTCTGCTTCTCCTCATGTGGAGTGTGAAGCTCCCTGAAGAGTGCCATCAAAAGTGTATTGTCAGGAGATGTCACCTCCCATCAGTATACAAGCTCCTGACTGTCTTTCTCCAACCCAAAGACCTCTTGCCTGCTCCTCACCCCAGAAGGACTCCTCCGCCATAATTCATGTGTTAACGCTTCCATTTTTCAGGAGAAAACAGCGAAGACCTTCAGTACTTAAACTCACAGCTGCTCCATGGTTTTTCCCTTCTTTCTTCTCCCCAAACTTATAGTACAAGGTGAACTCCTATGGTGTGCACCCATTCTACATGGGGTTGGAGAACACAGCTGATGCACATGGGGTTCTCCTGCTCAACAGCAATGCTATGGGTGAGCCCCCACTCCACCCCCTCGCTCTCCTTCCATTCTAGCAGTTGTCTTGTGGAGATGAGATCTTTGTAGAAGGACTTCTACAAGCAAGCAGTTTCTATCTCCACGGCTTATATCATTCTGAATGCACCGTATTTGACGCTGACGTCTGTACTGATGCGAATTAGCCCTGACAGGCCTTCCTTTCGTCCACATGTACCTTCACATCAGATGTGACCCTTCAGCCAACGCCCGCTCTAACGTACCGCACCGTCGGTGGCATCCTGGACTTCTTCATGGTCTTCGGTCCTAAACCGGAGATGGTGGTGCAGCAGTACACAGAAGTAAGCGCCCACTTTCACCTATGTGCGTGTGCCTGTGCATGTGTGGAAGGCAGCCAGGTCATGCTAAGACAAGCCGTGACACGAGCCTCCATTTGCAGCGTTAGTATTTTGTAGTATTTATAGGGAGGACAAAACACGGATGAGATTCAGCTCTGTCAAAGCCTAACAGCATGGTTCTTCCCAATAATTCTGAGACCGGTCCCACAGCAAGTTGGACCCCTGGGGTCCTGGCCTGGATAGCAATGGGCTGGATGGATCTATGGACTCACAGGCTGACTCATTTGTCTTTTTCCATTATTCAACAGTTGATTGGCCGTCCAGTTCTGCCAGCCTATTGGTCACTTGGATTCCAGCTCTGTCGCTATGGATACGAAAATACTACTGAGATTGAGAACCTATACAATGAGATGCGGGATGCTAGGATTCCCTACGTGAGCACCTGGCATTTTATGTCTGTAACTGGGTACTAAATGTAAATGGATATCCAGGACTGATACCCACATACCAATCTGTGACCTTTGGCCGCTGTCACCTTCAGGATGTCCAGTATGCAGATATTGACTACATGGAGAGGCAAATGGACTTCACTCTGAGTGAAGACTTCAAGGATCTACCTGCTCTCATGGACCGCATGAGAGAAGATGGCATGAAGTTCATCCCTATCCTGGTGGGTGCCCAGACTTACCTTGAAAGTATTGATATTTTCCATTGCCTGGAAGGAATGACAGCAGTCACCCTCCGCACATTTGTATTTTCCTTCACGCCGTATCATAGTTAAGCTGCAGGCTTCCCATAATTTGCTCACAAGCCATTCTGTTTATCTTTAGGACCCTGCCATTGCAGGTAATGACACGATCTACCCCTCCTTCACCCGTGGAGTACAGGAAAACGTTTTCATCAATTGGCCTAAAAGTGATGAGATCATGTGGGGAAAGGTAAACTCAACCGAGAAATGACTGACATACTTCTAAAATGGTAAATAATAATAATAACCAGAGAAACTACATTCTAGGTGTGGCCTGACCTCCCCAATGTCACAGTCAATGAGTCTTTGGATTGGGATACTCAAGTGGAGGTAGAGTGTCTCATGTCTGTCATCATACACAATACCCACCTTTTGCTTCAGAGTCTTCTGAAACAGAAGCGTCTTCCCCTGGTATGTTTCCGCAGCTGTACAGGGCCTACACCGCCTTCCCAGACTTCTTCCGCAACCAAACGATCGAATGGTGGTACAGAGAAATCGATGAGTACTACAACAATACTTTGAAGTTCGACGGCTTGTGGATTGTAGGTGTTCCTCGGGCTCTTTCTACAGCTTGCGCCGTGTTCCTGGCCCATGCAGCTCATTTGTGTGCATATAATGAAATATAAGTATAAATATATACGCACACAATTCCAAATCAAAGATGACAAAAATAGCTCCGTGCATTCATTACATTGTTAGCAGTGGCGTATAACGAACAAGATTATGGGAACAACGTAACACATATGCCAGGTCACAGAATGAGCATCAAGCATGACATTCCAGCAGAATTACAGAGCAACGTTCCATTTCCTTTGAAGGACATGAATGAGCCAGTGAGCTTCGTCCATGGGACAGTGGGTGGAAAATGTCCAGAACTTGCGATCTACGACAACCCGCCCTACATGCCAGGTAAGGCCACGCTTTCGGACCCCCATTGCACCTTCAGCCGTTTGTTTCTGCGGCTCGCTGGGAAATTTTGCTCTTCAAAAAAATGTTTTATTTCTCCTGGGAAGTGGAAATTTCATTTTTTATCTTAGTAATATGAAATACCGCTGTTTCAATGGGGGATTCATAAAATTATTGCTGACCAGATCATATGAAGGGGATGAGTGGGAAGAATTTAAACCACGTTTCATAAAGAAGTACCTTAATAAAAAAATTCATTATTTATATTCCGCGTTTGAATTTGTCAAATATTTGCCGGCAAGCTGAAGGCATAGGATAGGCTACCTACTGAGACCGTTGCAATCTTGTCCCGAGGTGTTCATAGTTTGGTTAAAATGAGACAAATGTAAGAGCCTGCAGAGATGTATTTTTTTATATCCAACATGCCTTCTGTGAAATAGCCAGATCCTGATTTCTCAGGATAAATATTTGTGATTTTGGTTTTTATTGGGGAGACATCAAACTAGCAAGGCAGAGCTACAATTTGAAAAATAGTCTTAAACTTTCACGATCCACTGGCATATGACTAATTTACGACACACTTCCATGCTGTATCTCTCAGCCCTGGAGTCGAAACACATGGGTCTCAACCACAAGACCCTGTGCATGAACAGTATGCAGTATCTGCCTGATGGCACACCTGTCAAACACTATGATGTTCACAGTCTCTATGGATGGTCCCAGGCAAAACCCACTTATGAGTGAGTACAGGCTGATTATGCTGTGTTACCTCTACCCAGTGCTATGTAGCGCTGTCTGTAGGACTACCCAGTGCTATGTAGAGCTGTCTGTAGGACTACCCAGTGCTATGTAGGGCTGTCTGTATGACTACCCAGTGCTACAGTATGTAGAGCTGTCTGTAGGACTACCCAGTGCTATGTAGAGCTGTCTGTATGACTACCCAGTGCTATATGAGGCTGTCTGTATGACTACCCAGTGCTATGTAGAGCTGTCTGTATGACTACCCAGTGCTATGTTAGGCTGTCTGTATGACAACCCAGTGCTATGTGAGGCTGTCTGTATGACTACCCAGTGCTATGTAAGGCTGTCTTTAGGACTACCCAGTGCTATGTAAGGCTGTCTGTATGACTACCCAGTGCTATGTAGAGCTGTCTGTAGGACTACCCAGTGCTATGTAAGGCTGTCTGTATGACTACCCAGTGCTATGTAGAGCTGTCTGTATGACTACCCAGTGCTATGTGAGGCTGTCTGCATGACTACCCAGTGCTATGTAGAGCTGTCTGTATGACTACCCAGTGCTATGTAGAGCTGTCTGTATGACTACCCAGTGCTATGTGAGGCTGTCTGTATGACTACCCAGTGCTATGTAGAGCTGTCTGTATGACTACCCAGTGCTACGAAAGGCTGTCTGTATGACTACCCAGTGCTATGTAAGACTGTCTGTATGACTACCCAGTGCTATGTAGAGCTGTCTGTATGACTACCCAGTGCTATGTAAGGCTGTCTGTATGACTACCCAGTGCTATGTAGAGCTGTCTGTATGACTACCCAGTGCTATGTAAGGCTGTCTGTATGACTACCCAGTGCTATGAATATGCAGACCTATCACTATTGTTACCAAGTGTTGTTAATACGAAAAGATACTGCTACCAAGTGCTATGAATACATGGATATATTGCTATTGCTTCCAAGCATTGTTAATTCATAGAATTGTCACTACCAAGTGTTTTGAGTATTTAGAGCAATTTATTTGCTTATAATCAACCAAATCTTACTTTTGTATTATTTTCTTCTCTCATCAGTGCCTTGTTGAACATCACAAAAAAGAGAGGGGTGGTGATCTCCCGGTCCACGTATCCCTCCAGTGGGAAATGGGTGGGCCACTGGTTAGGAGACAACAACGCTAGCTGGGACCAGCTCTACAAGTCCATCATTGGTAGGTGGAGATGTGACATGAGGACATCTCACTGACCACGTCGTTTTTGTTTAATGGCTTCCCGTTCACATTCATTTTCGTCATGCTACACCACTCACTTAAAAAGAGAATGTTTCGCGATCAGAATGTTGAAGCACTGTAATTATTTTTTCAGATATACCCCTACCCATGTACCCCTACCCATGATGCTTTTCTCCTTTTTTCCACCACCCAGGCATGCTGGAGTTCAGTTTGTTTGGCATCTCATATGTAAGCTCTGTTTCAATGACTGTCTCCAACAATCAACCAATTGCAGTGCATCATTGAATCATATGACTGATAGAATGAAACGGCTGCTCTTGTAGACTGGAGCAGACATCTGCGGCTTCTTCAAGGAAGCCGAGTATGAGATGTGTCTCCGCTGGATGGAGCTGGGTGCCTTCTACCCATACTCTCGCAACCACAACGGCAAGGGCAACCCAGTGAGTGTTTACAGCCCCGCCTTCCCAGTGGCCTGTGAATCGTGTCCCGTACATACAGCTGTCCTTTGTCTTCATCTCTACCATATGGCTCAACCCTGTGCAATGGCTTGTGGGTCAGACCGTGAGGGCAGTGTCTGGTTCTGTGGGTTAGGACGCTGTAAATCAGAAGGTCGCTGGTTCAAATCCCAGGGTCGGTGATGTAGTTTGACCATTGGGCCCTTACACAAAGCCCTTAACCCCCAGTGTCTCCAGAGACTGCCTAACCCTGTTTCCGCAATCAAATATACACCACTTTCAATGAAAATCCCCTGCTAAATGCATAAAATGTAAGAAGGAGAGAGATTAAGTTTAAGTTTAAGCAGAGTAACCCTGCCACTCCATGCCTGTTGGTTGCCAGGTATTTGTTTAAAATTTGACCTTTGAGGACTGTCGGGACACATCTAAAATCCAATAAGCACAACGGCGGGGATCGATGCAGCGTTACTAAATTTCCTCGTTGAAATACGACATGACCACATTGCTGAAGGGAGGTGCATGCAAAATTGAATTCTCAAGGTTACCCCCCCCCCCCACACACACCTCTCCCCCCTTTCGCTTCCAATAAAACCATAATGGCTTGCAAATAGATGTTTAAACTGCGGGAAAATGAAGCGAATGTTTGGCCGTAAAACGGTGGCGGTGTTGCTTGAGGCTGAAGGAGAGTGGTTCGGGGTCACTTACAAACATGGCTCGCTCGCTGTTTATTTCTGACATGTTCGACTAGCCCAGGAGCGACGAGAGAGGGGAGGGCCCCGGAGAGAGCAAGCTAGAGGTCAGAGCCGGAGGCCGGGACGGTGTCCATTCATTAATGAGACCCTTTGATTTCCCTGAGCCAAAGTTCCGCCATTTCCCCCATGTTCGTGTCCCAATGCAGCCGCTCCTCTGAACGATTGGTTTAGTACGGGGACATGGGGAGTCCAAACGACCTGGAGGGGGATCGGGAGTGAGGAGGTGGGTGTGGGAGAGGATATGGGGGGGACAAGGCGGAGAGGGTTGGGCTCACTTAGGCCGCGATGTGGTGGCCTGGTGCTCTGGAAGAGATCTGCGCATTTGGCACAATTGCAATAACTTGTGATAATTGTCAGGCCTGCAGAGGGCGCTGTAAAGGAGAGGGAGGTTTGGATGATTGAAGGAGAGAAACTTGGAACATAATTGGATTGATCTGGGTTGGGGGCCCAATATGATATGCTGTCATGGTGCCCAACATTTTTAGCATTATTTTTACACAGTTTGTCTCTTTATAACTTATTTCTATAAAGGTTGTTTATGTCTTTTGTATATTATTTACTTCATATTTGAATTGCATCAGCTTTGGAAATCACCAACATAATCTTGCCGTGACACAATGACAGTATGACCTTTAAATCTTGAACAGGATCACAATGAGGTCACTGCCACGGAAGCAGAAACATGGTATTCCTCCGCAACTTGGGGAATGTTCCGAAACCATTTTCGAGACTATTGTTTGCCGAGATGTGCATGCAGGTCGCAGACTCAGCGTCTGGGGGCGTTTTAAGTTTTCCAAAGGGCACCTCCTCTTTTAAAGGTGCGATACATTAAGTGGAACAGGCATACGCACACACACACACACACACACACACACCCCGTCTTTGACACACTTCCTCATTCCTGCTGCCCAGCATCGATTGCTGGCTCCGCTGTTAATTTCAGCGCAGTATTGATATCTGAAGGCAGATGGAGGATTTCAAAGGTCCCCGTGACTCCAGTGAAAGAGCGTGAAAAGGGATTTCTCTGCTGGAGCCCACGAAGAAATAAAAAGTCACATAAAAAGGGGAAGAAAAACCTCAGAAAGATCTTAGCACAATTTTCAACTTTGCTTTTAATTTTTAACAAAGTGAGGAAATCATTTATATGTCAAAGTTCATACAGTGTGAGAAATAATAATGCTAATCAGAAAATATGTCGTCTTATAGCTTAATAATACTTGATGCATATATAAAGCAGAACAGGAGATATCAAAGAACAATCAATTCCATTCAGTGTCCTTCAGCTCTTGATGATCAGCTGTTTATTGCAGTGCAAAGGTGATGTTTTAATCGCTTGGTGTGTCGTTTACACGCTTACTGCTCAGTCTGGTGCCGTGGCTCCTCTGTGGCATGTCTACTAAAGCCCTGTTCCAGATTTTAAGTGATCTATGGAATCATTGCTCGCTGTGGGAAAAAGTGGCCAACAGAAACGTTTCCTGGGTGATAGTACTTAGTGAGGGAAGGCAGAGGAAACACTGTAGCTTACCATTTGTCAGTGCTGTTGCTAAGGGCTGTGAATGTGACGGAATGCCAGTGACGGTGATGCCTTGCCTGTCTGTGTCATTTACAGAGGCAGGACCCAGTTGCTTGGAATGCCAGTTTTTCGGAGTCCTCACGTCGCATCCTGACGATCCGCTACACGCTTCTGCCCTATCTGTACACACTGATGTTCGAGGCCCACACGCAGGGCAGCACGGTCATCCGACCCCTACTGCACGAGTGAGTATGTGCAAAACCACAGCCCAACACCCTGATAACATCTCAGGCCTGCAGAGATTCAGGATGACATTGGGGTACGACTTTGATGGGCTACTCTGGTCCGGAGACCCCCTGGATTTGGTGGTTTTTTTGGGTTCTGCTTAACTTCAGCATTTAACTGGAGTTCTCTAGGACCTGGGGGAGTAAGCAAGGTAATTCCACCTGTACTGGCCCTGTGTTGGTTTATGGGGTCTAACTTACTGATGGGTTAGCAAGTGATAACCGGAAGAGTCCCATCTGGGATGATTCCCTTAACGTGGCTTTCTCCATCCTTTCTTTTTCTTCCGACTAATCCTCTGTCTATCCCTTCTTCACTTTTGCCCTTTCGATTACTTTTTTACATGCCCTTAATCTTTTTTGTTCCTTTTCTGTTCTGCTTTTTGCTCAGGTTTATTCTGCACACGTTATACTTCGTCTCGTTTCTATTCTTCCTTCAGCTCGTTCTCTCCAACCCGCCCCCCCCACCCCCACCGATCTGTCACTTCTCATGTCCCGTGTGCTTTTTAACTAAGGGACCACTGACAATGGAGTTGCCTTCCACCCAGGTTTGTGGAAGACAGGACTACCTGGAGCATCGATAGGCAGTTCCTGTGGGGCCCCGCGCTGCTCATCACCCCAGCCATGGATCCGGTACGGATTGCGCTCTCCCCACTCATGATTGATGCTTTCTCTCGTTCATACATTTTGTCACTTTCTGCTCTTCTTATGAGGCTCAGGATGTTCCAAGGCGGTTGAGGAAATAACCAAGAACTACTCTCTCCTCCCCAGGGTGTCACTGAAGTCCTTGGCTACATACCGGATGCACGTTGGTACGACTTTTACTCGGTGAGCGACCAGCATTTTCCGAGGGAGCCTGAGCATTTTTTCAGTGATCTTTCCCATGGGTCAGATCCCATGTCTACTGAAGGTGGGCGTGGCCCTGCGGTGAGATGTGTGCAATGGATTTACTTTTGTCCCCCCCCTGCCACCCCAAGGCGAAGCCCATCGGGGACCGAGGCAAGCATGTGACCTTGCAAACCCCAAATGACCACATCAACCTTCATGTCCGAGGCGGTTACATCCTTCCCTGGCAGGATTCAGATATGAACACCCAGCTAAGGTAATTCTGCAGGGGGGCGGG
>JABFEB020000036.1:1647834-1662834 GCA_019775895.2 Stomatorhinus ivindoensis | reverse complement strand
GGTGGCAGGGTATTTATTACCAAAATAAATCATTTGGGCTGTAAGCCACCCACAGCCCGGGCTAATGAGCTTTAAGCCCCAGCACAGAGCAAAAAAAGTAGCCAATTCAGAGTTTAAAGCAACACCAAGGCTTGTAAACCATTACGGCAATAAAACAGGATTATGGGGGATTGGCCGTGCACAGAGGGGCTAAGACAGAAGCCGTTTCACGGGAGAGATACCAGTGACACGGGTGGAGGGGCGTTTCCCGCGCGTGTGTCTGCATGCGCGTGCATGTGAGTGTGACTCTGTGTGCGTGACTCCGTGTGCGTGACTCCGTGTGCGTGACTCCGTGTGCGTGACTCCGTGTGCGTGACTCTGCATGTGCCTCCTTGGCTGTAGCTTTCGTCCCCAGGTGGCCATTTTCCCAGACAGATCAAAGAACAAAGCATGCAGAATCTGGTGGCGTGTAAATACCGGATCTCAGCATTTCCCTTTCACCTGCCGCTCCCCCCCCCCCCCCTCGCTCTACCTGCCTGCTCCGCTCCCTGTTTGAGTTTCAAAGGGCAAGCTCGCGTCTCGGCCTCGCCGGTTCACTGGCGTCTCTCGCCCCGGGAGGCAAAAGCTTAAGATCTCACCGCTTCTGGATTTAAAGTCGGCGCGGCCGCTTGAAGCAGCAGGTGAAGCACCCTGGGATGGTAAGATGACAGTTTGAGCGCTGCGTGAACCCGGTTGATGTCAAACGCGTAACGCTATCCTGATGTGCCTCAGAGGAACTTAGAAACCCACTCAGTCACATGAATTCCCCACAGGCTACCCGTCTGAAGAATTATCCAGTGACCGCTCAACATTTAAAAAATAAATCGCAGTCAGCTGTTGGGCTCCGTCACAACGGGATCGTCCCAGACCGGCTTGCCGCACCACTAGCCTCTTTTACTTTCTTTGTTTAAGCCTTTAGATTTTTTGTTAATCAGGAGACACCTTTATCCAAGGAGAGGAACAGGTATGACAGCAGGATCAGTCCCTGGAGCAAATGTGGGTTAGCGACCTTGCTCAGGGGCCCAATGGCAAAACCATTCTTCTGTCCCTGAGATTTGAACCAGCAACCAATCGATCACAGGAACCTCCCGATCAGCCTCTGAGCGACATACTCCCCTATCCATTGCTGATGGATTCTTCATTTCGATGCGGCTCAACGGGTCATTGCAAAATGTCTCACCAGACAGCATGTCTATTAAGGATCTCAAGCCACAGGTTTCTTTAAAGAGTCTGTGAGCCTGAGCTTGTGAAAATGTAATGTATGTGTCAGATGGAAAGAACTCAAGCTGATTCATTCCCGCCTTCAAACAGAATAAATCAAATGAGTTCATTTTCATTTAGAGGTATACTAATCATTCAATTACTTAATCTGCTTCAGGATTATGAGTATACATTATGAATTTTCCATTAAGTTTAATAGACGGTATTCTTTCAAAGGGGGGCATTTTTTGTAAAATATGAAAAAAAAGTTTTTATTTTTTACAGCGCAAGCACGCCGTTAAAAGTTCCCTGGCAAATATTTTAATAATGAAGCTGCAGGTCAAATAAGTTTAATGGATGTAAAACCACAGTCAGATTTCAAGCCTCAGTTGAGGTAAACTTAATTAATTAAGAAGTCAGAATCAGATTTTCTCGCCACATACATGGAATTTGCCTCGCTGAATACGAAAGCGATACGGTTGTATTAGAAACCACACGAGTAGATATATAGTCTGCAACTAGAGTAGTAAAAAAAAATAAACCAAATTGAATGAGCACAGTCAGGCCAGGTGGGAGAAAGTGGGCAGTTTAGAGCAGGTGTGACAAATCTAGGTAGGAAGCTGTTCAGCAGGAGGTCCAGGTGGGAGGGGGGGTGCAGCGGTCTGTCTCCTCTACTCTGTGCCGGTGTATGTGGGGGGGAGACAGGAGTAGACACCCCTTATATAAGGCCATGACAACATAACGTAATTTGCTCCCTGAGTAGGCAGATGGGGTGCCAAAGGCTGAAAGATGTTGGGATAATTTCATGGAGAGTTTGGTGGAATTACACCCGAAGACTCCAGGAATTTCACATGCTGCTGTGTTCACGAGACACCAGGATGTGATGTGATCTCACCCCGTGGCAGTGTGCCTGCAATGATGGGAATCTGGTGGAGCCAACGGCCCTGATACCTTCTAAGGGAAGAGCCGCCAGCCGCTTGCCTGCATTTTGGTGGTGTTGAGCCTGGGATTATCGCCGTGGCGTCGGCGTGGGAGGAAGGCCAGCTCCCATCAGCAAGTGAGGTCCGCACGACCGTAAGGGTGGTCTCATCTGCGGAATCCGGCATCCTGACAGGTGCGGTAATTAGCGTGCAGAGAGGAGCGCAGGGGAGGGAGGGAGGTTGGGAGGGAACCTTCAGCCTCGTGTTGCCCAGGTGAGTCTCTCTGAAAGGTAGGAGCCCCACTGAACGAGGAGCCAAGGAGCTGCAGACCCACGGACAGACGTGGCGACTCACTTGGGACATGTTTCTGTGTCAGAGCTCAGGGATAATGGTGTCAGATCAGGAGCTGAATGTGCAGAAGTTGTGGCATTACGGGCATCGTTCATGGAACTGTGGCCCAAAGATGGCATCCCCTCCTAACGAGCTTTCCCAATATCTGCATCCCGGACAGCACGTGGCGCAAGATCGCGCATTTCGCTGATTGTATCTGAGAGGTCTGAGCGTCGTGACGACCCAAAGTGTGTGTGTCAACCGGGATTTCAGCCTCATCTACCAGCAGCAGGTAAATTGTTTGTGTCTGTCAGGAGCCCATGAGTTACTTGGTGTTGTGCTCTTTCTCCAATCAGCATTGAGCCCTCCCACTGGTGGCTTTTGATTGACAGCTCGGGAGGGGGCAGAGGAGACCAGGGTGAGAATAAGCTCAGCACGGAATGAGCTGTTCTCCGCATGCTGACAGATGGCTCGACGTCATGGTATTATTGTTTCTGCAAATGTCACTCGCAGGATTTCTGGGAAATCAAAACAGCCCTTCGGTCTCTCTTCAGGTTCCCTAGATCCCCATCTCATCGCACCCTCATCTCCTAATCGATTGGCTGACAGGCCCTTCCCTCAGCCCTGCTTTTCCCACTTTGCTTGTTTGTTTATTTGTTTATCGGTTTATTAACCCAAACGTCACGCCGTGACAATGCGCCTCTGTTTACGAAAAGCTGCCCCGTGGCTTCTAACGACAGTGGCAGCAAATCTCACACCTTGACAGTCTGATTAGAAGGATGGTAGGTGCCGTGTCGTACAGACGGACACACACACACACACACACACATGGAAGGAGTACTGAGGGAAGTGTGAATAGAGATTGGGAGTCGTCTTAGGTAACTCTGGCATATGCTGGTGTTGTGGAAGGTCTTTGACATCTTCTTTGGCATCTCATTTGGATGTCAAAGAAATGTTTTGGGATTCCCCCCTCTGAGGAGTCACCTTTGTCCCCCCCCATGTAAATCATGCAGTGTTAGTGCTGCCGTTAGCGTGCAATAATTGCTTCATATAGTGAATCGTGCTTCCCGCTTCACGTTCCATCACGTTCACACTTTACTGATGGTATTTTTTTCTGGAAACTTCTCCATAGCTGGATATGACAAATATTGGGCGGGGGTTGAATATTGTTTAAAATATTCAACTCCGTTTTTATGAGGATTTACTGTCTGTAAAAGGGCTGCAAGGTTTGACATCTTTAAAAATACATGTTTGGGTTTGTGTGTGTCTGTGTGTAGGCTGTGGAAAGGGGGCTGTCTGGTGATATTTGGGGGTCGATGCTGACCAGCCAGGGGAGGGGTGGGGAATTTCGGATTTCCAGCTTGATTTCTTTGCCTTCAAACCCGATAGATCTGTGAGAATGACAGAGGATGATGAATAATTCTGAAATATGCTTTCTGAGGGAGCAACTGGAGCTGGCTGATGTAATATTCATCCGTCTGAACATAATTGTACTGTTTATAAATCTCTCCTGTCCTTAATGCCGTTTCTGGTGTCATCACGGCTCCCGTTGCCTGAAAGCTCGCAGTCCGCAGGATTCCATCCTCAAGCTGCAAAGCGACCGCAAGCTGACCAACGGCCTCCGAGCCAAAAGTTAATTCGGGGTTAATCATATCTCCTTAGTAACCACCGTGACATGGCAACGCAAATCTGGGCCCTTAATCTGACTGAAGATGGCAGCAGTCTGGGTCCTTGCTTGTCTCTGCATCGCAGCGGAAGGGAGGCCATCCTGCGCGGCTGTCCAGAGTCGCATTTTCTGCACCTCCTCACTCCACCCAGGTTAAACTCTCGCCAAGGCCCCTGAACAGCCAGGTTTCCGTTACAGGAGCAAAAAACCGATTATCATTCTGCGATTCCATCTCATTCACCCATTCCATGAGGCAGAAGTACTGGAAAGTTTTTTCGAGTCGTTTTCCTGGTGTTTTTTTTTTTCCGATTTCATTTTGTTTTGTTCATCGCTGCTGTAGAAGTACCTCGACTGACTATTAATCAACTAGTAATTGCCTTTTCATAATGAGGAACAGAGGACCTAGCTGTTGGGGTGGGAAACGCCGGTCAGAATTAACTTCCTGAAGCATAATGAGGAGATTATGACCATAACATGCAAGACTATGCAAGTTGAATTAATCTTACCTTACTGAGAGAACGTACTGCATCAACTTTCACCTGCTTTAAACACCCCTCTGCTCATTTTTTATTTTGTAATATAAACGGGGCTCTTACCATAGTCCCTGTTGTATGCAGTTGTTGTAGTTTTACTTACCATGGAATTGTTCGCTGATGGTTTTGTTTGCCTTTCGGTTTGCTGAGCTCCCGTCTCTCGGTCATGTTTTTTGTTGTCGTTCGCTGTTGTTTTCTGTCGCTCGCTGCCTAGTAAACTTATTTTCATCTAAAGCCCGGCGTCCGTACGGGCGGCCCGTCGTTTGCGCCGCGCCGTTTTTCTTCTTTTACGCCGTCTGTGCGTCAGAGACAGAGGCGGGAACTTCAGCTGCGCGTGGCGACCCCCCCCCACGACCTCCGGATCCACCATCCCAATCCTGGCACCGGGAGAGCTGGGATCGTCTGCTTGGGTCTGAAAGATAGATTCACCACTGACCATCGCAGGCAGCTGGACATCATTAAACCCCCATTACAGGTTAAAGGGCTCGATTTATCTGATCAATTTGTATTTAAATGCCTTCTGCTCAATTAAAAAGAGGTTTGCAGGGGGGAAGCTCTCAACGTAATTAAACAGGTGTTTTTGGCCTCATATTCTAACAGTTAAGGGATAAGTTTTTGTAAGTTTAACAAGAATGGACTGCACCCCGCCCGCTGCGCACATATTTACCCTCCTGGCTTTGCCCCCCATCCACTCTCCGCACTTATTTGTCCGTCACTCAGCGTGTAAAGCCACCTCAGCAGGCCCCGCCTGTCCCTGTCACAGCCGAAACCTAATTGAAATGTTGCTTTAATCTGATTCTCATCACGGCTCCCCCCCCCCCGCTTTGCGTCGCTCTCTCACCAGTTCATTATTCTAAGTGCCAGATCAACAGAGAGGATCTTGGGAATTTTTGTGTGTCCCCCCCCCCCCAACACCCCCACCACCTCCACCCTTCGGAAACATGGCAGCCGGCGCTGGGCAACACAGAGCCGTCCATCTGGCGCGGAAGCCGGCGAATCAGAAGCAGGCACATCCGCATATCCGCTACCCGGCTGCCGCGCTTCCTGGAAGTCTGATGGCGATGAGGCTGCAGAGAGGCCGGGGTCTGCACACACAGCCGCGCGCATGCGCAGACGAGAGCCCGCACACGTGCGCAGACGGGGGTGCCGTGCCCGCGGGACCATCTCTCACGGTTGAGGGGTTTTAATTTCATGCATGGGGGGTGTGACACAGCGCAGCCTTAAAGGCTGTAGCTTTCACAGCGGCGGGCGGCCGCATGCCTGTGATGCCGTAGCGATATGGGCTGCCCGGATGGGAGGAAGCCAGATGGAAAAGGAGCTTTCCATCGTTCTCCTCTAACGTCCTCCTGGGCTCTATTCCTAAGCACCTGCCCAGTGCTCAGGGCCCCCTACTGGCCAGGCGGGTCATTTACAGCTCAGGAAGCGCAGTGCAGCTGAAGTCACCATGCGAAAGGTGGGATTTAGGAGGGAGGGAGATGCAGTTAGGGTTAGCCCACATTCCCCTTTTTCCACCGCCAGGCGTGTGAGGTGTTTCAGGGTGGGGGGGGGGGTCAGAAAGACACACGCCTTCCTTACGACCAGGAAATGAGGGCGCTGGTGTGTTTGTGTGTGCATGTACATGTAGGGACACAAGCTCATGGGGGGGGGTCATAGGGTTTTCACTTCCCATCACTGACCTGGGGAATTGGGTGCGTATGCCATCAAAGGTGTAGTGTCTCCAAGCTGAATAATTGATCCCCGGCCATTAAAAATGAATGTGATCTGCCCTTCCATACGTCAGCTAATGGCCACTGGTTAAATCTGAGGCGGCCCCACACAGAGACAGCCCCCCCCCCCCCCCAAAAAAAAGGGCTCACCTCAATCCAGGCCTGGGGAGACTGCCTTTCCCTCCTACCATCAGCAGGGCTCTCCAAGCAGAAGATGAATTAGCAGCAAAGGTCCACAGCTCTCGGAGGTGCCTCACTGGTCCCTCACTGGCACCTCACTGGTCCCTCACTGGCGCCTCACTGGCGCCTCACTGGCGCCTCACTGGCGTCTCACTGGTCCTTCACTGGTCCCTCACTGGCGCCTCACTGGTCCCTCACTGGCGTCTCACTGGTCCCTCACTGGCGTCTCACTGGTCCCTCACTGGTGCCTCACTGGTCCCTCACTGGTCCCTCACTGGCGTCTCACTGGCACCTCACTGGTCCCTCACTGGCGTCTCACTGGTACCTCACTGGCGCCTCACTAGCACCTCACTGGCACCTCACTGGTCCCTCACTGGTGCCTCACTGGTCCCTCACTGGTGCCTCACTGGTCCCTCACTGGTCCCTCACTGGCGTCTCACTGGCACCTCACTGGCACCTCACTGGTCCCTCACTGGCACCTCACTGGTCCCTCACTGGTCCCTCACTGGTGCCTCACTAGTGCCTCACTGGTGTCCTGAGGTCATGTGACATTGCATGACATGCCTGGTGCCATAGACCTGACTGAGGGTCTAGTTGGTGATGGGAAAGTTCCAGAGACCGTCTACGTAAACATAAACCCTGCAGTCTGCATCTTAACCGTGACCGTGACGCACACTGACTCACTGCTCCTCTTACATTATATTGATCATGTTTGTATTTCTGAGCAAACAGCTTTATGAAACATCATACTATCCCTTTAAGCAAATGAATATTTTAATACAGTATACCGAGTATATGATGAATGAAGTTGTGATTGATTGTTGGTTTGATTGATTGATTGAGTCATTGATTGATTCATTCATTCATTCATTCATTGAGTGATTGATTACCAACCTCAAGGTTTCAACAGCAGAGTCCTTCCAGAGGTTTGTAAATGTTTTTTTGTATAGTGAATGTGAGCCAGTTCCTGACTCGGCATTATGGGAGGTTCTGATGAGCCTGCCACCCTGATACCGCCTTACAGGTCTCCCCCAGACTTCTTTATTCATTTCAAGAGACTACGAATTGACATCTTACCACTTTGACTCATCTTCCTTGCGAAACTGCTTGATAAACTCAAATGGGGTTTATTAATAGCCCTCTTAATGGTTAATGTTCCAGTGGCGGTGGTGTCACACCTTGCTGGGAATCAGTCGGCGTGTCCCGCGTGGAGAGAGTCACCTTAATGACGCACACAAAGTGACACCCACTGCTGCTGCAGATCGATTAGCTGCATGCTTAAAGGCAGTTCAGTGGGTCAGGTGCAGAGGAAATCCTTTTCACTGGGTCATTAGCAGAGCTACAGACTAAATTAATGGCATGCCCTTACATATTATGCTGCTTTCGTTTTTATAACTTTTATATGACTAATGTGAGAACAAAATCAATATTTTTGTTCCCTTTTAATAAAATCCAGGTGGCACAAATGTCTATGTGAGTTTGTGTGCCCTGTAACGGATTTTCACCACGGCCCAGTGGAAAAGAGGCTATGATTGGGTGAATGGACGGGCAGATGGATGGATGGATAGTTTACAATGTTATGTTTTCCTTCTCACTTGAAAGAAACATATTGTGATATTTAGGTACACATCCTTATCACGGGGTGTGCTTTACATGCTCAGCTCAGCCAGCCATCCAGTTCCCAGAATACACTTGGCCCACGGGACTCGTCTGACAGTCTCGGCACCGTCTGACGCGTGTATTTTCACCACGCTAATGATATCCATGAAGAATTCTGCCAACGGACAGCCGTATTTTGGGAAAGGTTCCACCTGTTTTTTTTTTCTTTTTCGGAAAGCTGTTCACCAAGGCTTCAGAAGTCTCTGTGTTAATTGAAAAATGTGGACTCTCTGGTCTAACTGTCATTTTAAAATTCCAGATCTGAGCAGTAAAACTGTTCATACATGAAATAACATTGGGCATAGCCTATTAAGGTCGGCATGGTTGGTTTAACTGTTTATTTCGGCAGAGTTTACAATCTGATCCATTTTCAGGCGTAGTGTGTGCTCAGGCAGCCCCCCCCCATGAGCCGGTGGTGGCAGCCAACACCTCCTTTTGTCTTAAAGACAGAGTGCGTGTTTTTATCACTTTCCAGTCACGTGCATGCGCTTCTGTCTGAATCCGCTCTCGCATCGCCGAAAGTGAGGTTGGCTTAGCGTACAGGAGACCTGACTGCGTAATGAGGCAGGACCGCAATGGGATGTTTATGCAAATAGTTCCTAATTATTGGATTTACTGAAAGATGCTGTTACTGACTGCTGCTCTATCGGCATAATGCCACACGGGCTGATGCGGTTAGCATGCTAACCTTCAGGTATGATAGCCATTATCACAGGGGATTCTCCATCTGCCTGCACAATGCAGCATGTTTGATTTCCTGAAATAATTATGTTAGATCTTCAAGCCTGAGTGCGTATGTGAGTTCATGTGAGTCCACGTGTGTCCATCCCAGTCCATATAATCACATGTGTGCCATTTCCTGCTTTTTCCTGCAAACAGCCAATGAGAAAGCTCCTTCTGAGGGTCTCCATTTCAACCCCCCATGCCGTCCACCACCCCTCCATGCTCCGTCTCTCTTTTCAATCCCTTGTTTCCTCATTCCTGTTACGTTTCAGGACTGGAAATTGAAGCCCTATCTCCGCAAACTGATTTCGGTTCTCCGGAGTCTGTCACCACTGATAAGAAGAGATTTTTCTAGCTAGGGGAGGAGGCTTATCGACTTTGGGCATTTTGCCCTCACGTCCAGTGTTTAGAATGATCTCCAGAAGATCTCCATAAGATCTCCAGAAGCACGAGGACCTACACTGTCTGACCCTCACTGCATGACCTGGGGTCAAATGCAGGGTGAGGGCCGGGCAAAGCCACACGCATGAGGCCATAGCTTCCACCCCCAGAGTTCATCATAGCTACCAGGGGCAGCTGGTCATCCATAGACTACGTCTCCCAGAATGCCCGGTGAGGCACGCCCACACACCATTCTGTAGGAGTGTCACACTAACTCTGTTGCTTCTCCCACGTCTGCAATCACTGACACAAAGGACCTGCAAAAGGTACAACAGCAGTCCCCCACCAGGGATTTGGGCAGCACCCACAGATCGCAGAGTTAGTCAAAGGCTCAGGGGAACGCGGTGACACATGGCTGTCACCGTGTCACTTTGGTGAGGCTGGGTCACGCCTGTCACCATTAACTCACGGTGGCTTAGTCTTAACTGGTGCTTTATCATGTTAGACTGCAGAGTCGGTTGCTCTGGCCGTTTATCCTGAAATCGGGAAGCACACCGCCTTCTACCCCCCCCCCCCATGTGTAGATGCACACATACACTGGCCCCACTCTCCCGCTACAGCGATGCTCGCCAGGGATGCATTGTTAAATAGCCGCTCTGTGTTTCACTACAGCGTATTACCATATCATCAGGGCACGCGATCCGCACAGCCGACCGGCGCGTGGAAAGCGAGGGGACTGGAAGCAGCCTCTTGCGATGTGATGTTCGCTCAGGTTGCCGCAAGGAGAGACACGCCAATCACTGGGTCGTCAGCCCCGCCTCCATGCTCCCGGCCAATCACAGCTTGATGCTCACCAAACCCGCTGGTATCACTATTGTACTCTGCATTATTATACATGCCCTTGCTCAGTCATCCGCCCCCCCCCAGCCATGCCCTCTTCCCAGGCCTGGGGGTGACCTCCAAACACTGCTGTAGACGCAGCTGGGCAAGAGGGAAGCTGTATCCGCCTCTGTGGCAGAACCGGTCCAGCCATCCTCCAGCCACACCACCCCCTCTGTGCCTTCTCACTCCTCCAGAGGTGCCTTCTGGGAAATTCACACTACAGGCTGCTCTGCTTAGTGGAGATTAAAGGCCTGATTTTTCCTGAAACTGTGCGCTCTGCCTTTTCACTCCCCATTCCGAACTGCCCGCTGCGAACAGTGCCGGAAGAGGACAAGGCGGAATCTCCTTTCCTGGGCTTTTCTTTGTGCCAACCAGAGGCCAGCGCCGCCGGGAGTCCGAGTTACCGCTGTGGTGATTGCCTCACCCTTCAAACCCCCTAAATTGGAGGACGGGGGGTCAGCAGGAAACCAGGACAACCACAAGCAAGTGTGCCCTTCAAAGGACTCGAGGTGGGGGGCAGCAAACGGCCCAAACACACCATCACACTCAAACCCCCCGGGTTTCCTCTGAAAGACCCACAGCTGTCATTTCAGTCTAAGTCACTCAAAGGTACAACAGCTGCGCCGGATCCCTGGCAGCAGTCCAGCTCCTCAGCTGCGGTGCCACCTGCTGTGTGGAGAATCCCATTACCCACTTTCCTTGCGAAGTTAACATCCTGTTTCCATGAGGCACAACCGTAAATATAAGCAGAAATAGGACTTTCAAAATGAAAGCAATACGGGAAAAATGTGAATTCCACTGGCAGCACAACTTTGTCCGTTTGAACCTGGTGTCAGATCAATCGTCATCCTAAGACGCATCTTAATCGCAGTGAAGTGGAAGCTGCTTCTGTTCCATGGGCACATTCCCAATTAGCAATGACAACTGTGTGTGTCACCTGTCACATCCATTACCGCCAACATTCCTCTCCTCTCCAGATCCGTTACTCCATCGAGGGAATCCTCCCATTCTTCGTCTCCGACAACAAAAGCCCGCAGTCTCTCCCTCTCGTTCATCCCTCTCTTATTTCCCATCCCTTATCTGACTGACTTACAGCTATTTCACATTTAGAGGTAATTAAATTGTCAAAACAGGAGTCTTTTTTTATTCTTCCGAACATCAGTCTGTCTGTAAGGAAATTAGCATAATTCTTATTACACGAGGCTCGATTTGGGCTCCAGCATTGTTCTCATTATGCGGTCACTCGCACATCCCTTCAGCCCCAGTCGACTGACGCTTGCAGAAACAATTAGGTGCCCCCTTTAAACCACATCCTGGTGCGTCATGGCCAATTGTGACGTGGAGGTGACTGGTAAAGTAAAGAGAAGGCAGGATAAAAGTAATACCCCTTCAGGCTCACCGCAACTTTCTGGAACCTTCCGACTGTGGAATCTTCCCAGTAGCTCTCATGAACAAAGGTTCTGGATGGTGCTAGCGTTCGCTTGCCATCTCGAGCCTAGCGAGTCTGCACAGGGGCTCGCCATGCCGGCCCCAAGGACCAATTCGTTAATTACATCAGAGGCAGTGCAGACACGCTTAAAGTTCAACGCGTCTTGCATTTTCACGTGTCGGTTAAACATGCGGACAAGGTGCCGGGGCCGAGCTAGCGAGCTTGGAGACGTCGGCACCTTTGGGAACAGTTCAGGATGTACCACTGGGGGGCAGCGATGAGGATTCAGCGTAAAATGGGATTTTAACAGCAGAAGGGGTTACCCTGGTAACCCCCCCCCCCCCCCACCTCAAGCACGTCAGTGTGCGTGTCTCCAAAAGGATGCATGCTGACTGGAAAATGAGGGTCATGGGTGAGATAATTCACAGTAAACCATAGTGGGCTTGGAGCTCATTGTCACACTGCATGTACTGCATCTCCACCTGGGAGCACATTTAATGAACATTTTATGCTTAAGTATCTTCAGTGTCTCTAACAGAACTGAAGGATGCTTCCTTACAGCTTTTTCTGGAATCTTCTATCAGTTCTGCCTCTTCAGCTCACCGTCTGGGTTTGCGTGAGATGGGGGGGTTAATTTCATCTGCAATCCCGGCGGCGTGACTTTCCCCGTCGGCTTCAACGCTACCCCCCCCCCCCCCCCACCCCCCCATTCAAAGGTTCAGCAGCACTGACCCCATCCTGGCATCT
Source organism: Stomatorhinus ivindoensis (assembly GCA_019775895.2). Taxonomy (NCBI): domain Eukaryota; kingdom Metazoa; phylum Chordata; class Actinopteri; order Osteoglossiformes; family Mormyridae; genus Stomatorhinus; species Stomatorhinus ivindoensis. The sequence continues at coordinate 1,650,460 of JABFEB020000036.1, read as the reverse complement.
CATTCATTCTGCTCAGCACTTGATAGACAAAAGGAGAAATTCAAAATGAAAGTGTGTCACAACCGGTTTTATTACACACTGCGTCCCCATTTCTGCCCGGATATGAACAGGTTTTGTTTGACTTGGCGTCTCCCCCATATTAACTGCCCCCTGGAGCAGCAATCACAAGTACAGAGAACAGATATTAACTGCCCCAGGGGCTGCAATTATAATGGCTCTGGGGTAATTATGCCACACCGTGCCCTTCCCGATTAACGCTCATTTGCATAATGGCTGATGGTTGAGCAGCCGACACCCCCATCGTCGCTGCCTGCGGCGTCCTGCGTAACCGCGGGCAGCTTTACAGCCCAAGAACGTGTAGCACAGCGAACAAAGACGCGTAGTTAGTAATCAAGCTGTCAAATCATGGGAGTCGGAGGGTCAGAAGGCACAAGCGGACAGGTGGCATGCTGGGTAATCCACAGCGATCGGCTACTCGAGTCACTAAGATGAAACAATACCTGGCGGCAGTTATATAACAGGCGTGTCTCTACCTGTGCACGCATTGCGCATGTGATATCACCATCATTCGTTGTAGCAGAATTTATGCAGGGACCCGTGCACCAATACTAAACCGACCCACCTTCTTCAGACCTGCCTCCGTAGCGACACAACCCCCCCAGGATCACACCCCCCGTGACCAACAGCTTAAAGTCAAGTCAAGTCAAATGGGCTTCATTTCCACACCATAAACATACAGGTACACAGTGACCTGAGATAACGTTCCCCCAGGACCACGGTGCAGCGTACAGACAGCGTACAGACAGAGAATGGCTTTCACAGGACTTACAGTGCAAATGACATGACAGGGTGAAACAGGAGGGCTGGACGCAAGGGGTTATACACGTAGTGCAATGTGTATATGAACAATATGTAAATAGAGTAGCATAAAGGACTGCAGTGAATATAGGGGGCTGGCCAATCAAACGGGGAGAGTGCCTAACCAATCACGCGACAGACAGGCCCGGGGCTGCTCTATCCCTTCGAACCCGGCGGCTTCCCGGCACCGTGCCCACACATCATGCGTGATCAAGCGCTCTCCATATGTCTGACGGGGCTTCGCATCATCCAGGAAACACGCCACGGGCTGAAGTTAATATGCTTCAGAGGGTTAGGATGCTGTGTCGCTCACCGGAAGCTCATTGGTTTGAATCCCGTAGTGGGCAGAGTGATGTCAGCATCAGGCCCCAGAGTGAGGCCCCCAACACCCTAATTGCTCTAGGGGCTGGCTGACCCTGTTTTCTCAAACATGTCCACCGCTTTGGATAAAAGCATCTGCTCAATAAATGAAATATAACATGCCGATGACTCTGCCCTTCCATTCCTGCCGCTCCTCTTTCCGCTGTTCTGATTACGGTCCATTTCACTCGGGCCCCAGCATCAGCTGAAGGCCTTGGCCGCACTTTCATGCACGTTTCTGAATCCTCCACGTGATCCCTGAGTTACGTCAGCCAGCACCCATCGCCATACTGATTTATGAGAACAATTCAGCAGTAATGATTTTCTGCCCTCATATTATTTTTTTGCTTTCCTTTCTTCCTTGAAGCAGACTTTTCGAGGAACATAACCCATAATTGAAGCTCCAGGAATATACAAAGAGACAGTTAATATTTAGTGACGGAAGTATTGAAAGAAAGCGGTTTATTAGAGTACTCATAAATAGCATATTGAGAGTGACGCCGGTCTCGGGGAAAGGGAACCAGAGGCACTCTTCTAGAAAGATCCAAGTTATGCAACAGCCGCACCTGGCTGGCGCTTGGGGTTTGACAGCTGTGCTAATTTGAGTGTGCCGGACCTTGAGTGTAGGCAGAGAGCAGCTTCTCAGAACTCGCACATGATCCGCTGGTGATTGTAGATCTTCCCGCGACAGCAGCAGCAACTGGTTAACGCTACTTTTCTTAAGTAAATTTTGTATCTTAAAAAAAATGGCAGCTGAACTTTCTCACACTCTTGAGATCGTGCCATTTCACAACTATCGAAAACAAATTACCTTTCTTTATTGCATACTTTGTGTGCGTGACTTTCCGCGCGCGTAAGTGTGAGTGAGAGGAATCCGTTATCCAAGGCGCTTAACGTATCCGCCGTGACATGAATGGCGTGCCGCCCCCTGACAGCCACGTTTGAACGGCAGGAAGCTGAGCTTTAATAAAAGCTTCCAGCCTTTATAGCCATCGGAATAAAGTCACTCTCTCTCTTAACAGGTGAGGGAATGACAGAGGGAGTGATTTTATTTTTATCCCATTAACGGCCAGACCTCAGCTTGGAGTAAATCTCTTATATTGCTTACATAATTCGGTTAAGAAATGGAATAAACGATGTCTCAGGTACACACACATACACACACACTTGGATATACACAGTCCCACTAAAGCACACAGTTAGGCATAAATCCATATACAATCTCTTTCTCACTCTCTCTCTTCCCCAGCAACAGCTGGAGTCCCAGCCCTCGCATGTAAAAATCACGTGACACAGTTTGTTGGCCTAATGGTCAGCAGTGACACAAAAAGAAGAGCATCCATGAAAGGGAAACCCCACCCCCCCCCCCCCACCTCCCTGGTCCCCGAGTCATCAGATTAGGAGGAAT
>JABFEB020000036.1:1611847-1626458 GCA_019775895.2 Stomatorhinus ivindoensis | reverse complement strand
GGGGGGTCTTCTGTTTAGGTCTCCCTGGGGGGGGCACGAAAAGGCACATTGGGACTGTAATCTGCCTGAAAGCCCTGACCACCCTATTCAGGCAGAACAAAGAGCTCGCTGATCTCCCGCAAGCCCCTTTCCAGGAAAAAATTCAATAATAAGAATAAACTCAAAAAGAAGTGATAATGCTTGGGTTAATTAAAATGGATAATGGTGCACGTTTTTAATAAATACTCCGAGAGGAAGGCACCCATACTGACCAGCTGCCAATTATATTTAGTGATGAAAAAGAGGGACATTATGGGATCGTAATCGCTATTAACTGATTACATTCCGCGGAGTCACTTTTGATCGACTTTCATCGCTCGGGAGACATGAGTGGCGGGACGACTGGCCAATCAGAAGACGAGCTGGAGCAGCAGTGATCCGAAGCCCCTGTGGATTTGCTTATCACTCTTCGTACTGTAGAACCGCCCCAAACAGCCCCCACCGCCTGTTTCCCCTGGGTGTCGCCACACCACAGGACCCCCCACATGGGATATGCCCTCCTGCTGGGGCACACCATACTCCTAATTAAAAGCCCCGGAGGAATCGTACACTCGTGTTACCCGCCCGGACGTCTCGCTGGTGGCGGGGGTGGGGATTGATCAATAGGGGCAGGAATGACTAGCTTTGAGCCTCTCTGCGGTCAGGAAGAGTCCCTGCTCAAAACTGTTTCAGATGCCTGGAAGAAGCACCATCCAAAGCACAGGCTGACCTCATTCGTGTTAATGTCTATGTTTTACATTGTTTTACTCAGTGTAGGTGAACATAACTGTCCTTCTGCTTCAGGGGGGAACAGGAGCAGTTCCTGCTCACACAGCCTCCGCAGAAGGACCTGTCCATAAATTATGCCAGTCTAAAACCTGGCACAGGTCAGGCAAACAATCCTAGATAGGCAGAACCAGTGGGTGCAGGCAAGGACCCACGTACCCGGAGACAGGAGATATGTCAGGCATAAGTGCTGGTCATTAAGGCTGAGGTTTGTCTTGTTAGCTGACAGGGCTAACAGGACTCTGCTAATGACTAGTAAATCCACTTCACCCTGACATTGCAGTAAGAGACCCATGAGTCGTCAAAACAAACAGGCAAACTGCATCACCCCACGCCGAGTTCACTCTCAGCTGACAGAAATGGCCCCGCGGGGGGGTCCTGCGAGCACCACGTGACACCAGAAAGGATCCACATGCCACCGGGGATCCACTGGGATCCCTGCCGGGAGATCACTCACTTATTTCCATCTTGCAAGACCATAAAAGGATAAACGTGTCTGTAAATAAATGAAATGTAGCAGTAAGCAGTTCAGCTTTCTGTCAGTCACTGTGAATATGATGATAGGTTAAAGAAGCACTAAAAACAGGGTGTATAAAACATGTAATTTGTGTAGAGCGTCAGTCATCCAAAAGAGCCGGATGCTTTTCCATTGTTCTCCCATTGGTTCTGCTTTACCTGATTGTCGTACCCGAGGCTAAACATGCTCGCTGGCCCTGTACATTGAAGATGTTTCCTAAAAGTAGTATTTTCACAACAAGACATCTCCACAAAGAATGCTGGCTAGGAAATGTATAAAATCCCTGTTTTACGCCCTGCGTAGCTTCCCGGGGGGCGTTACGCCCGCGCTCTGCTCTGGATGACGCTGTGGAAAGATCAATCGCAAGCCGTGGGAAGTTAAAGCAGCCTGCGAGCGACACATCCCGGTGAAACGTCCCCTGTGATACCTTAAGAGTCCCTTGTGAAGTAACCACGCCCTAGCGGCGGCACTACCGGGGAATCTGCGTGGGGGGCAGTCATCGCATGTGTGTATGCATACCCTGACCTTCCCACTAAGCACGACCCAATGACACCAGGAAGGAGAGCACCCTAAAGCTGTCCCACCTTAAACACACCACGGGATTCCACGCTCTGCTAATCCGGCCGCCGCTGCAGCTGATCTTTGAGCTCGGGTGCCATTTCAATCCTCTTTCTAGCCGGTCTAAACTGGCGTTTCTCCATCCCTTTGCTGAATCGAGCTCACAGCGATTTTAGCCTCGCTCGGCTGACTCCCAGACACCCGGATCTGACTCCCAGACACCCGGATCTGTCCCCCAGGCACCTGGTAAGGATCCTCGGAGCCCAAACGGAAAGGAGAGTGCTGAGAGGCTGGGCAGGGACATCTATGGCTGGCGGACCCCGCCTTGGGCGGCTTTGAGATGTTTAGAACTTTGTCTGTGGTCCTCCTCTTACGGAGTCCAACAGTCAAACACGCAGCATAGTAATCAATACTGGGAGTTAATATGCAAGTGAAACAGTTACTCTGTCCGGAAACTAAACAGCGGCTTACCCTCCCCTCTCCTCTCCGCCAAGGCCGTTCCAATGCCCACTCCTTCACCAAAATCATTTGTTTTAAAGACTAAAATTTATCTTACGCCCACCCGTCCGAGTTTTAATATTAGCTTCACTTGGAGCTGCGGATTCCCCTCCTGAAGGTCAGATTTTGCATTTCACATTTCCCCGGCCGATTGCATAATGACAGTGCGGCCGCCGCAGCTCAGACACCCACTCAGATACCCCCTATCTCCGGCACGCAGGAAGTGCCGCGTGTTAAGTGTCTAATGACTGACTGTCCTAAAGTCCACGATAAGGTGCCGGTGGGAAGGTGAGATAAAAAAGCACAATTAGGACTAAGAAACAGCGACCCTTCATGGATTTTACATTTTTTTAATTACACTACGGCGTGGTATTATTTTAAAAAGTTCTCAGCGAGCTCCGATATTGAAATTATACTATGAATTCCTACTATCTATTGAAACGGGTATGAAGACAACGGAAAGCACCACCTTTACCAAACCCACGTCTGAAGTCCTCTGAAACCTCCACCTTAAGCGAGGTCGGAACACACTATACGTCATACTGCTAATTTAAATAGCATTTTCCTCAGCAAATGAAGACCCTTTTCCTCTGGAATGGTCACTAAAACACCCCCATCCAGTTCATGAGGGGTTGACCACGCAGCTTGTAGCAGCTGTAAATGTCATGTTCCCGACAGGAGGTGCGATTCCTCGTCCTGTCAGAATATATATGCTGCCGCTGTTCTCCTGTGTCATGCAGTAGAGAGGCAGGTGTTTCTGCACTGACGGGCTGGTTAACTGGTTAGTTATGTTGTGCTGTGCCAGCTGGGCCCCACTCTCCGGGGGCCTCATTGTTTACAGACCTACATGTTTGCATTGAAGACACCGCCCCCCCCCACCCCTAACGCACACACACACACACGGCACCCCTCCGCAGACCTCGTGTGCCAGAGCCGTCTCAATAATGCATCACAGACACAAAGCGGCAGCGTGCATTATTTACCCCGTCAGCTGCAGGCTCACGGACAGAGAGCCGAGCTGGAGGACCGGCCTCGTTTATGCGCCTCATTGTCGTCGCTTGAAAAGCTTCACTGTTTGACCAGTGAGACCCTTTAAAGACACACACCTCTCCATTCAGTATTTCCCTCAAAGTTGCCCTGGTTACAGAGCTCTTCAGAGTAAGTGGATAATGAAGGCTCTATTGCCCTCCACGGGGGCAAACTGGCAGCACGGCAAGTACATCTGTACCCCAGTATCTGAGCTGACGGCCTTGCCGCTGGTTGCCTAGCACCCCCTTTGCCACCCCAGTATGTACGGGGAAGATTTATTAAATGTGAATCCTGCCAACATTCACTCAGCACGTGGGCAAGAGGTTCAAAAGGTCTGCTGGGGTAACGCTATACCCCCACAGTGCCGCCCTGCTGGTAAAGGGCTGAAAAGGGCATAATATTTCTGTGGCACATGCTTGACCTGTACACGCTCACCATTACTTGCCTCCCAGGTAGAAAGAGGCAGGTAGAGCTTTCGACTGACCTTGTTTTGTTACTTTGTGGTTTTACCCACATATTTATTAATTAAAATTGAATTATTAATTTAAATCTGACATACAACAACACATTCACACACCCTAAGCACCTGGCCTTAGAAAGGCGAAGGAATTCAGAGCCTGCTCATCTGGTCTTATATATGACTGAGAGACATGTCGTCTTTTGAAAATGCATTTTAGTGACAGACCCCGTTACCCGCTGGGTGGTAATTTACAAGGCACCGCCCCCCCAGCGTGCCGAAAAGCCCCCTCGCACGTGAAAAATGCCCTCACAGATACGTGGCCATATTGCAGAGCATGGTTTGAATTTACTTTGCTCTCTGTGTTACATTGCTTTCTCTTTCTCCATCTGCAGATCGATTTACGATCGTAGCGGCGTCCTTGGCGTGCTCTTGTGTTACATACCTGTGATTTTGTGCCCAGAGAGAGTAATGGAAAAAAAAAGCTCTCTCTATCTCTCCATGCGTGGACTGTTAACTGGTTCGGGGTTCAATGCCAGCTGGAACGTGCCCGCAGCCTCAAGCGGAGAGCTGGCTTTCTGCGAGTCAAGTTCGTTTTATCAATTGTATTGACTCCGGCGAATACAGGCTGTATTAGCTTCTGTGGCCAACAGAACGACATGCATAAACTCAAAGACTGCATCGCTTCCCCCAGGTCTGACGGTAGCCTTCCGCCACATTTGCGCACATCATGGGCCGTGACATCCGGCAGGACAGTGAGACCGGGAACAAGCCGGAAAAATATTAAAGTGTTTATGCGAGGAAATACAGCACAGAACCTCATCCCGGCCGCATTAAATGCGATTTCGCTTCTGCGTCTGCTTCCAAATGCAACCTTTCACACTCTGGGATGACATTTGCTTTGAGGTCACAGTCATTCCCCTTGTATGCATGGCACATAATCTAGGATGCGTGAACGGGGAAGATACATTTCCTTGGAGCGGCAGCAGGAGGCAGAATTATGTGTCTTCCTTTAAGAAAAAGAAATATTTTCAGCTTTTAAGGGATTAAATTTTCACACTAAGCCAAGATCATGTTTTGGATTAAATTTGTTTTTGCATGTAATCACAGGCAAAGATAAAGCACTAAAGGTGTGGGTGGGGCTGGGCAATTTAGGTTTGGCTAAACCAGCTTTTCTAGGTTTTCCGGAATGTTCTCTTTAGGAAACTTTACTTTAAAAGTAAAAATCTCCCCCTAGATCAAGTACTCCTGTGCTTTGGGGAAACGTTTTGGGATGGAAAGTGTTTTCCGACATGCCAAACCCTAGCCAGCTATTCTCCTGTGGCACATTGTATCAGGCCTCCTTTCCGGATCTCCCTTGGAGTTCGCCCGCTCCGTCACACTGTAACGGTATCCTAGCTTGGCCTGTCCCCCTTCTCCCTAACATGACTTTGTTTGCACCTTCACGTTTCCCCTGGTTCTCTCCAGAGTGATGCGTGCTTACGTAATGGAGGATTGTGGGTAATGGCCGGCCGCTGACGGGCATGGCTCTGGTAGCTCAAACACATGGGCCCAGAACTGCGGCATGACAGCGATGCGATTGTTTTCTGTGCCGGGTCTTAAATACCGACGCGGTGACCCATAGGGGGCGTGATTGCATTAGCTTGGCACGCTATCCTCATGCATTTCGGCTAAGCAGAACGGACACACAGTACAGTTATAAAGGTTCGAGGTGAGGGCAGGAGCACCATGTGATGCAGCCTGCCCTTCGACCCCCAAAATGCCTTGTGACACCAGTGTCCCATTGGATGGCTTCCCAGCTACACGACAGCCAAGGGGGCGGCCCGGTGACCACGGCTGGAAGGCTGCCCGAAGCCACGGCATATTCATTCCTCAGTCCGGCAAGAATCAGCACCCTTACTCTGACATGCCCGGGCAACAAGATTTCACTCTCAGAACCACGGCAACACATAAGACACGTTACATCATCTCAGCAGCGTATGATCTAATCATTTACACTTTCAATTATCTCATAGGACTTATGAATTATGCATGAACGTAAATGTAAACTGAAACATATTGTGTAATAAGGTATAAATCACAAAAGGTTCTAAGCCACAAAGGGAGGGTGACGGTGAATAATTTAAACGGTTAAACAAGTACGTCAGAGTGTGCATGACTCCAGAGCCGTGAAATGCCTTCCCTGAAATCCACGATTAAACACAGGAGCCGGTGGAGGGCCGGCAGACAAACAGGCCAGCCTGTTTGCGAGGGAATGACTTACATCAGCGCCGAGGAGACCAGAGCCAGCTGTAAATGATTAATGGCTCTCTCACACTCTATTTCCATGGCTTTCCAGTACAGATGTCCGGAATCAGATCCTTTTCCATATTTCATTGTGCACATGACCTTTACCCCCCCCCCCCCAGGGGGCCTTTGGTCTCATTGTTTGTGGAATGACGGACATTTGAGGATTAGCGAATCATTAGCATGAAACTGGAGCACCTTAGCTCTTTGATCCTTTAATAATAATACTATTACAGTAAACATCAAGTCATTGCATTTCTGTTCGAAAAACTGAGCATTGGTCTATAGCGTAGTTACATGATATGTGAGAAATGTATAGTTAAATATAAAGCAGAATAACATGGGGGGTAGCGCAGTGGTGGTCTCACACCTCTGAGAGTGGGGGCCACGTTTCCGCCATGGCTCCATGTGTGGAGTTTGCATGTCCTCCCCACGTCATCGTAGGGTTTCCTCCAGGCTCTGGGGATTCCTCCAAAGTACACAGTGGTTACAGTGCTCAGACACTCCTGGGACGTTCTCGGGACTCTCACACTAGCAGCAGGCCGTCCCCGGGCAGGCCGTCCCGGTCCCTGTGGCGATCCCATCTCAGGGGTGAGGCGGAGCCAGTGCCAAGTGGCCAGTTTCCATCCCTAAGCTAGGGGCCAACTTCAAACCTGACCAGCTCTTATGAAGTCGAGGAGTGTTTGGACAGCAGGGCCAGACTGAATGCAGATCCAAGGGGGCTGCTTGCTTCTCCTCCTCACAGCCAATCCCGTGCAGGCACAGCACTTACAACCAGCGAGATGATATTGCAAAACATTGCACTGTTAATGTGATTTATTAGTAAGGATCGTGTTGGCTTTGCCAGTTAAATGCTTGTAAAGGTCGAGACTCCAGCGATGGGCCTTTGGCCTGGCATAAGAAAGACCTTGCCCCCATCCTAACTGCGGGGGGGGGGGGGGGGTATTCAGACAGGTAACGGCGGGCCAGAGAATCAGACGGATGGGCATGGATGTCAGCGCCCACGCCCCCCTCCCCCCCGCAGTTCTTTAATGTTTAAGAAGCCTCATGCCTGCTTTGATACCGCAGCCTTTGATCAGGCCGCTAGCGTCACTGCGGACACACGGCGATGCCAACGGGGGTTTGATGGGTTGCTGGGGGGGTGGTTTTAGCATCAGGCAGGTTGTGTAATCGCTGGGCCTCAGGGGTGGGGTGGCCCATGCTGGCTCAGAAACCTTCCCCGTGCTCAGCCGCCACTCGAATCATGCATACACATCGGGCCCCGTAGGTGAATCATGCATACACATCGGGCCCCGTAGGTTCGGGGGCCCTCTGTCGGCCAAAGACACAGCACTAAATATTACATAAACACACTCCTTATTTAGGACATGCTGAAGCAGTGTGTTCTGCTAACCAGTTAGTGAGCTACAATATTGTGATTCCGCTTACTAAGCTTTTATTTAATCTTTAAAGCATTATTGGTGGGCGGGGGGCGCAAAGTGATATTTTAAGTGGGGTCCCGATAACAGCAAACTCGCCCCAATGGCATCCGTGTCTGTCTGTCTCCCTCCTGTAGGAGGCTGATGAAATGGCCACAGGACCACAGCGCCCCCTGTGGGCCATCACACGCCTGTCGGCGAGGTGCCAGGCCTCGTTCCTGGACGGGGGGAACCAGAGCTGCTCGTGAGCCGCCCATCGCAGAATTCGTCACCCGTCCTTAGCTTATCACCACGGGGCGGCTCCTCGCGGAAAACCGCGGCCTGCCCTGTCCTGCCTGGGTGTCTGTTAGCTAACGTGTCCCGGCTGTCCTGGACTGGAAGCAGCAGGACAGCTCTGTAAATGGCCTCTCTGTATTTCTGACGCCTTGCTCTGCAGCAGGACCCACCCAGCGATGGACCAGAGACCTCCCCCGATCGTGGAGCGCTGCCTTCTCAGTTACTCATCTGCTGGCAAGAGAGAGCAGGCATTAAAAAAGTACTTCAGCCCCCAATTAAAGTGTCTGTTCATCTGCATCGATCGTGAGGGCAAACGCAGCGGAGGGGTGGGTGGGTATCGTGCTGATTTCAGAGCCTGGTATTCATAATCTTCCATGTCGCCCCCCACTCCTGTCTCTTTTGGCGTGTGTCTGAATCATCATGGAGATATAAACGATTTCAATCAGACCCAGACGGGAGAGCGACGGGACCACGTTCCCCGCTGGACAGAATGTTCTGGAAAGGCATTCTGGGTTTGGGGGGGGCGGGGGGGCAGTATAATCTACTGCATGCGGGTCGCTTATCATTTTCTTGTGGTGGTAGGGGCAGAACGGAGTCAGCCACGATACCTGACACCGTGATGGAGAAGGGCTGTAAAGGGGAGCAGTTAGGAGAGACAGGGCAGAGCGTGTGTCTCTGGATCGTGTGTCGAAGCCTTTTCTGCCCAAAACAGGCAGTGCTGCCTTAAAAATGTTTGATTTTCCTGGAAATGGGAATCAGTACAAAAAATGTAACGTTGATCAGGGGTACGGATGTCGCAGCTTGGATTGACGGTGCCGCTGTGCTCTTTATTCATCTAGGGTGCCTTGGGATCGAGCATCCTGGGTAACAGTCAATTCACCAAGCAGTCCCACTGCCACCTCCCTAGCTCTCTGATAATATTGTCAGTCTCAAGTGATTATTTCTAGGGCTGGAGACCAGCAGCAAGGACAGAACATGTTTGTGGGCAGGGGTGGGGGGTTGGTGAGGTCATTTGGGGGGGGGGGTTAGGGTAACCTGTGTATAGGCAGTTCAAGCAATAAGCTGAGGTTCAGGACAATGGATCAGGACCTCAGATTGTGTTTTAATGTGGACCTGCCACTCCTGTCTTTAATTTGGACCTCGAACTGCCCCCTCTGAGACCTCACAGAAGCTCGGTGTGTTACTGTGATCCGGATTTTTCTGAACCATGGAGGGGAACAAATCGGAATATGTGCCGTACCGTAGGCAGTCTAAGAAAATGATCTTGTTGATGAAAAAATATGATATCATGTCTGTTAAAGCGTGTCAGCATGGTCATTTAGAAATTACTCCTAAAGTCACCCTAGGAATTCCAGCAATCATCCAGTACACCCAGTACACCCAGTACACCCACATAGCTCTTGATTCAAACACATCTGGCACATCTCATTTGGCTAATCAATACTTCATTTATTTTTTTCAATTAATTAAATTAATTCAAATAAGTGAGCTGGTGGTGAAATTTGCACATGGAATGGCTAAGGTGCCCCTAAGGAGAGGTGTACACATAGCCCCCCAACCAGATATCAGTAACCTTTTGCAGAAGAGAAAAAAATATTACTAGTTTTTGTTATGTTAGTCTGCAAATGCTCTAATGCTAAATTGCCTTAGTTCTGAGGATATATACGCTTACTACCCAGATAAATGGCTTTAAACATTTCCTTTGGCTGCCCAAAACCTTTGCACAGTACTGTACATCCCTGAAAACAGAGATCTTTAAGTCGTTTCCTATGCATTTATGTAGCGCTTAACAATCAGTCTGACAGGAGACTATTTCTAATTTATTCTTTATCATTTATGCAGAGAATTAGTGATCGGCTCCGGCTGTACTGCACTTAAAAGGTTTCTGATTAAATGTGACCACGTCCATGAATCCCAGCCAGTCGCTCACACAGCCTCCACCAAATCCCGCCGTCCTCCGAGGCAGAACACGTAACCTCGACCAGACCAATAATGCCTCCCTGATTCACCTGTCACAGGAGGTGACATCAGTCAGAGAGAGGACCACACCTTCCCTGACATGAAATGCACGGGCTGCCACCGCAGGAGGAGCGGCTGCAAGCCACGGTGACAGTGGCGACCGCCAGGCAATGAAATAATAATGCAACAATAATGTCTTTCAATCAGGAATATTTATATCTCAGAAAAAGATTAAGGCTCCAGGCGCCACTGTGACCCTGTGCAGGATATCGGTTAGAAAATGGATGGATGGATGGAATATTATCTATTGACTTTATGCAGTATAACAAGATAAAGTTTTCTTTTTTCCTTCTCTATTTACACGTTGGTTCTTGAAACCCAAACAGCTGCAGGCCAGACCGTTTCTGCAATTAACCTTCAACATACACAGTTAAGGGAATTACCACTTATTAATAACAAGGATTGAGGCACATTTCTTAGAAACACACACACACACACACCAGGCTCACCAGCTTAGTCTGATCATAACCTACATGGGCATATGAAGACCGGAGGAGGAACCAGAGGCCCCATGAGTGTAAAAGATAGGAGGGAAGTCACACGCATCTCAGTGTGTGACTCTGTGATCAGAAGATCACCAGTTCAAATCCCATAGTCAACAGAATGATTTCACTACTAGGCCCTTAATGCCCATTTGCACTAGGCTGACCTTGACTTCTTAATTGCTTTGGATAAAAGTGTCTGAATTTTTTTTTTTTAATGTTGCACTACTGTCGCCTGAAACAGTAGCTCTTGGATAGATGGTTTCAATGCAAGGCTGCAGTATCCATGGGCTCTCACACTCTCATTTGTGCCTCTCACAGCTTTCCCGATTGAAGGTCGTGTCTTCATCGGGCAGGGGCACTAACCACAATGGGTGATGGTGCACGGACCGTACCATGTGACCCAGACGGGCCAATCAGAAAAAAACAGTAACCGCTGTCCCAGAGATTAGCAGGTACCTTTCTGAGGTATTTCAGTGTAACCAATTGGATTAGTACTACAAAAAGCAGAATGTAACCATGGTAGCAAAGGGGAATTAGCAGGTTATGATACGGCAGCCTGTGTGCCGTGGAAGACCAATTATTGAAAAGTTTAACTATTATTAATGACTGGTATCCTGGAGCGGCTGCAAATTAAACATACTCTCATTTCTCCAGTGAGACGTCACTGTCAGGTGCGATTACACATGGAAATGGATGATATTATCGATGCTAAATTATGGATTTCTGGAAGGAAAAATTACAATTGATGTTTAAAAGTGCATATGTGTGAAGCTATGGGAGAAACGACCCGAGCAGCACGTGAAGCACTGAATGATGACCAGCGCCGAGTCATGATCGTCTGGGAAAGCAGAGGACCTGCACGGGAGGTCCCGGCAGGCAGGGGCCAGTCTGGCATTTTCGGGGCCCTCGTCGGTGGTAAGGAGCACACGGCACACGCCGATTACAGAACACTGCCACAACCACCACCTGACAAACCAGTTCAGCGATGAGAAGCTGAGCCACAGCACCACACCGGTCCAGTGGAATCACCACACAGGTCCAGTGGAATCACCACACTGGTCCAGTGGAATAGTATGAGATTATTCCCAGTGGTCTAAGTGCCAGTCCTGCCACCAACCCCGAGATTGCCGTGTAAATTGGAGGATCTCCTTACAGGGCTGCACGATTCTGGAAAAAAAATGAATCGCAATTCTTTTACATAGAATTGAGATTGCCATTCTCTGTAACATTTTTTCCCTTATCTTTAAACATTTATTGCACTCATTAGACTGCAAATGAAAACACAACAAACATATACTAGATAATCTTGAAAAGGAACAAGTTCAAAACCTGCTAATTTTTTTTTCCTATGAGTGTAAAGATGTTTTAGCGAAAATTAAACTCCCTGCGCTAAAATGCCTATACAGAATTAAAGGTAAGAAGGTAAGAAAAAGTCTGATCTTAATCTAGCGATGCAAGACATGCCATGTTGGCATTAATATCAGGCATTGACCAGCCCTATAAGATACAGCCAATCAGCACAAAGTAACCCACCTCGCGTTTTGCTCCCATTGGGCACCGGTACCAGTTTTTACACCAGTGGAAAACCACCTTGAAGTACCGTACTTTTGGAACCTTCCTGAACCTTCTGAAGCACCATTTGAAGAGAATGTGGAATTATGGGATGCTTGAGACCCAGCTGATGTAATACACTGCAGCAGAACTGTTGTAATTTAGAAGTGATATCACGTGGAGGTGTGAATTGAGATCACAGTTATTTTTTACAATTAATTGTGCTGTCCTACCACCTGGCAGGGCTGGATGTAGATTAGCATCATACCCAGAATGAAGCAACTGCTGGTTAAAGGCCTTGCTCAAGGTCCCAAGAGAGAAGGACCACATCTGGTACTAACAGGGTTCAAACCACCAACGCCCTGATGACTGGCGCCGACCCCCATCATCAGAGCTACCACTGCACTCTTCTCAGAGGTTTCAAAAACTAAATAGGCAACTCACCTGTAGAATCAGAAGCTCACAGCTCACTAGTTGGTTAATGTAACATGCTGCTTCAACATCTCCTAAAAAATTTTTTTTTTTTAATATTTAGTGTAGTGACTGCTTGTTGCCAGTGTGGGAATTGCAAATCTCGGGGAGCCCATGCAAATCTGCAGTCTCTGCATGGGGCCATTTTGCAAGAAGGTTCTGAGCACTAAATGAGCATGGCCAGCTCTGCAGTGGGGGAGTACGCTCACGGGTCATGTCGTTGAGCTCATGAACAGAACACGTTATATTTCGGCACACGTAGATGCTGGGGTCAGCCCAGTGATCTGACAGAACACAAGCTGAAAACGTGACCATGAGCCATACCTGTGAAAAAGCACTTGTTTATGTTTTGCTAGATAGTTGATATTAAATCGGGGTCTGCACACTGAGGCTGCCCGCCAGTGTGACTGACTCACTGCAATTAGAGCATCCTCCTGGGCTTTCTTGACATTTCAAACTCTAAAAATTGCAAAGAGACGGAGTGGAGGAACACCCCCATCCAGAGTTCAGCCTTATCTGCTCCTTGAGAAAGGCAAGACCACGGAAAACCCGAGCAAATGGCTTCACTTGTGGCGCAAGCACACAGGCGATCCCTGGCTTCAGCTTACCAGCCGGGCGGCTAATGAGCAGGAGACGGTTCGGGATGCAGGACACCGATGCTTCCTCTATCAGCAGGGCTTCACCTGCTGAAAGGATGCTTACTGCTAATTGTGCTGCCGGGCCTGAGAAATAAATAATAATTAATATTATTATCATTGTGGTTGCAAGTGAAAAGACAGAAGGATACGTGATAGAATCTGAAGAGGTTTTCCACATGCCAGAAAGAAAGGAGGAGGAGGAGGAAGAGGGGGATCCTGCCAGACCATTCAGCTATGTAGCCATGTGACGGAGACTAATACCTTATAGGGTCAGGATGCAATACTGACACAGGTTCTGGAACCGTTGGCCTCCAGGTGGGAAAGGGATCAGGACCCAGAGATGGTGTTCAATGGGTCAGAGTAACAAAAGGAGAAAATATTCTGATCTGCCCAGGATCAGTGATTTGGGTTAGAACAGGTACTGAGAATGTACCCGACACAGTTATTCTGAAGGCATCTGACACAGTCATTATGAAGGAATCTGACACAGTCATTCTGAATGTACCAGACACAGCCCTTCTGAATGTACCACTCTTTCTTAACGCCCCGATACAGAATTTTTGAATGTACTGAATGTCATTCTGAATGCATATGACACACAGTCTTTCTCAGTGTACCAGACACAGTTATTCTGAATGCATATGACACACAGTCTTTCTCGGTGTACCAGACACAGTTGTTCTGAATGCTTGTGACACAGTCTTTCTCGGTGTACCAGACACCGTTATTCTGAATGCATGTGACACAGTCTTTCTCGGTGTACCAGACACAGTTATTCTGAATGCATGTGACACAGTCTTTCTCGGTGTAACAGACACAGTTATTCTGAATGCATATGACGCAGTCTTTCTCAGTATACCAGACACAGTTATTCTGAATGCATATGACACAGTCTTTCTCAGTGTACCAGACACAGTTATTCTGAATGCATATGACACAGTCTTTCTCAGTGTACCAGACACCGTTATTCTGAATGCATATGACACAGTCTTTCTCGGTGTACCAGACACCGTTATTCTGAATGCATATGACACAGTCTTTATCAGTGTACCAGACACAGTTATTCTGAATGCATATGACACAGTCTTTCTCAGTGTACCAGACACCGTTATTCTGAATGCATATGACACAGTCTTTCTCAGTGTACCAGACACAGTTATTCTGAATGCATATGACACAGTCTTTCTTAGTGTACCCGACGCAGTTATTCTGAATGTATTTGACACAATCTTTTTCAGTATACCAGACAAAGTTATTCTGAATGCATCTCACACAGTCTTTCTGAATTTACTGACACAGTATTCCTGAATGCATCTCACAGAATTTCTGAATGCATCTGACACAGTCTTTCTTAGTGTACCAGACACAGTTATTCTGAATGCATATCACACAGTCTTTCTTAACATTGTCTCTCCTGACTCTTCTTCAGCTATATTTGAGCAGAAATCTCATAATCTGAGTAGTTCCAAACTCGCAAGATCAAGAAAAACCTCTGGAATATCCATATACAGATTAAATGCAATTCCGACCCCTCCCTGGTCTGGCATTGCCCTCGATGAATATCATCAACATAAAATCATTGAATCCCTTGAATCTACCCCAGT
>JABFEB020000036.1:1541160-1560950 GCA_019775895.2 Stomatorhinus ivindoensis | reverse complement strand
TATTTGTAACGTGGAATTTCACTTTAATATTGTTCACCGGATATGAAGAACTGTCTGACGTCACGGGTTAAGTGCCGAAAAAATTAGTAGTGCTGTATGCGACTGAGGGCGCAACAGTCTTTGACCGTGACTATAAAATATTGTTAAATAGTGAAAGAACTTTGAAGTTTTGTACTGTGGTATGTTTACATGCTAAATACTTTGGAAAGTTTTTAAAAAGTCTCGCGTCAATTACTTTATTCCTCACGAAAGAAGAACGCGGAACATTATGAACAGCACTAACCCTACCATTCTTGCAGGAGGAAACAGGAGTAAATTGAGAAAACCCCAAGTGTGTCTAATAAATGACATCTGAGATAATGTACAATGGGCTGGATGCATGCAGACTTGGGCAGTGACAGGCAGGAGGGCGGTACCGTGAATGAGTCCGGCACACCAGGCCTTGCATCCAACCGGCCTTCTGGGAAAGGGGCATGAGCTGGACCAGAATCGCTCATGGGGGGATCAGAGACGTGTCCAAAACCGCCGATTTTGTCACCTGGGTAGCCATTCTCAGAATTATTCACAAGATCATCCATGTAATTCTCAGCAGGGTCACTGGTGAGATAATCTGTGAGGTGATCCACTGGGTCATCTGTGTATTTCTCTGTGGGATTGCCAACAGGATCTTCTACAAAGTCATCTGTGGGGTTATCTACAAAGGCAGCTGCGAGGTCATCCTTGAGGTCATCCCCGAGGTTGTCTGTTGAGTGATATGCAAGATCATCTACTAGGTCATCCTTGAGGTCATCAGCAGAATTTTCTGCAGGGTGGTCTTTGGTGTTACTTCTGTGATCACAGCACAGCAGTGGTTTAGGACAGGAGCCCGATGCCTGGGCTAAATAACGCAAGAAACGAAGAGGAGAAATAGGGTTTGTTGGATGATTCATATTACTTAAAGTTAAAAAAAGATTAAAGCCTTCAACATACATTTGTGCTATAAAAATTGCCAATATTATCTTTCTGTGGTCATATGCGACATGCACACTCACCTAACAACCTAAGCCATCCTATGCTTTAGCAATTCACAGAACTGCTGAAACATGAAAATATTATAAGCCCTCAACCAACTGCTCCTATTGAATAATGTAAGAGCTCAGCTGGAAACCTTGTCCTACAACCCAGATGAGGGTCTAGAGTGGGCAGCTGGGCTGCTGAATAATAATGCTTAGATCTGGGGTTGGGTGCCCAAACTGGGATCTGAGCAAGTCGCATCCCTGCCTCTTTCATATGGGGGACTTGTTGATAGAGAGCTTAGGGTGGTGTGTTTAACGCTGGACTTCGTTTACACAGAGAGGCTAAGCAGGCAGTAAATAAGCAGGTAAAACCTAAGGTTGCCACATCCCCCCTCCCCCATGCATTAATGATGCCTTACTGGTACCCTTCAACATTTCGTTCTGTTGTCCGAGGCAGCGCATAATATGCTATTGAGCTGCAAATGTTCTCGCCGGAGCAGCCTGCCGATTCTGTGGTATTTGGCACGGCAATCAGGACAAGAAACGTCAGCAGCGTCTCTGATTACGGCCAATGGGATGGCGATGGGCCATTCCTCAACGTGGAATTACCACCATGCGTCACATGTCATTACCTTGTGTATTTACTTAAAACTGTAATCGATAAGCCGTTTTATTGCCATGGCTGAATCAGCCGTGACAGAGGAGCAAGACCAGCGGCAGCATAACTGCCACTATCAAACTCCTCTAATAGAATTTCAGGCTGGGAAGCACACTTTCATTGAGCAGGTATTACCACGAGGACAGCTTCTGCTCTAACCTTGTAGTTAACTGCCACCCTGTCATCAACATGCTTCATTCCCCTGAACACTATAAAAAGATCACCTGAGAAAGGTCTCTGTGGCAGGGGGGTCCCTCCGCAAGGGGGTCTTGGTGACGAAGGCAGAGAGCGAGTTGGCATCAGCCGCTTGAACAGACGAGGATGTGGCGAGGGAGTCAGAGGAGGGGTAGGGTGCAATGGTCTGGCTGAAGACAGGTCCATGGGAGGAGGACAGGATTTTAAGGAGGAAAGCAGTCGCGCTCGCTTTGTTGATGCCAGACCAGCTTGTGGGGACTGCAGCCCTGTGAAGTTATAGCTCTGAACAAGTTCTCTTGCCTGTGGTATTGGTGTCTGAGAAGGTAACTCAAGGTCTGATGAATGGGGAAATTGAGTTCTTGGGGGTTCTGGAGTTCCGGAGGGTATATCAGGTTCTAGTGACTTAGGTACTGGAATTCTAGAGGGTATATCAGGTTCTGGTGACATAAGCACTGGAGTTCTGGAGGGTGTTTCAGGTTCTGGTAACTTACGCACTCGAGATATAGAGGGGATACCAGGTTCTAGTGACTTACGCACTGGAGTTCTGGAGGGTATATCAGCTTCTGGTGACATAAGCACTGGAGTTCTGGAGGGTGTTTCAGGTTCTGGTAACTTACGCACTCGAGATCTAGAGGGGATACCAGGTTCTAGTGACTTACGCACTGAAGTTCTAGAGGGTATATCAGTTTCTGGTGACATAAGCACTGGACTTCTAGTGGGTATATCAGGTTCTGGTGACATAAGCACTGGAGTTCTGGAGGGTATATCAGCTTCTGGTGACATAAGCACTGGACTTCTAGTGGGTATATCAGGTTCTGGTGACATAAGCACTGGAGTTCTGGAGGGTATATCAGCTTCTGGTGACTTATATACAGGAATTTCAAAGGGTAAGTCAGGTTCTGCTGACTGGTGAATTTGGGTCCTGAAAGTTAATCCAGATTTCGGTGTCTGATGCACTGGAAGGTCAGGTTCTGCTGATTGGTGAGTTTGGGTACCTAAAGACTGATGTGGTTCTAGTGACTGAAGTATTTGGGTTTGGGTTGACAGATGACCTTCCAACTGTGTTTCATGGGTTCTAAGTATATGAGGTTCTGGTGAATTGGGAATTTGAGTTCTGTATGACAGGGGAGGTCCTGGTGACTCGCATTTCTGGATTCTGGAGGAAAACTGAAGTTCTGATGAGCAGGTCATTTGCATCTTGCAAAGCGGATCAGATTCTAGAGACTCCAGCAACTGCATGCTTGTGGACAGGTGAGATTCTGCAGTCCACGTCAATCGGATCTTCAAAGATGAGTCCTCTGCTTGTGGGGTCAATTGTGGTGAATCAGACATGTCCAGCTGCGATGCGTGGAGCTGAGAACGTGAAATGATGCCTGTACACAGCGTTTCGTTGACTCCTGTGGTTTGGGAAGCAGTTTCAATCTCTTCAGCTTCATTCACACTTTAAGGAGAAACAGGGATGCATATTCATTCTCATACTCAAAAGATTTTGTAACTATAATTTTCATATTTTATAAACATATGCTCAAGACACGCACTTCAAAAGGGGACAGCAGGACACCCAAGGGAAAATGACGAGTCACCGATACTCTGCACTGTTCATTTCTTACCCTGCACTGCCGACTCCCCATTCAGCAGGAAACGTGTTTGTGGCTGTACAGTCCCCAACCGTCTGCAGAAAAATACAACAAGCACTGCTTATATCACAGTGAGAGGACAGCAGGGACCAACAGGTGGGGCGGGGCAGGGCAGTGCCCCAGAGAGAGGGCAGACCTGCCTCATAAGCGGGGTGGGGCATGCAGAGCTCCTGTCTGTAGGGATCTGCACGGAAACACTCACACTCTGCATCTCCCGCTCCGCAATACTTGCACTGGATGAAGCTGAACAGTCAAGATTATCAGAGCTTCCAGGATCACAGACAGTGAAGAGCGAGGCACAGTAATGCTTCAGCTCCATCTCAGCAGCTGCGGCAAGACACATGGGTGTATCAGACGTTACTATACATGATACTACATGTACATATGCTGATACTGATACTGTAAACACACGCTGATACAGTACACACACTCATACTGATACTATAAACATACTGATACTGATACTGTAAACACACGCTGATACAGTACACACACTCATACGGATACTATAAACATACTGATACTGTAAACACACGCTGATACAGTACACACACTCATACGGATACTATAAACATACTGATACTGATACTGTAAACACACGCTGATACAGTACACACACTCATACGGATACTATAAACATACTGATACTACATGTACATATGCTGATACTGATACTGTAAACACACGCTGATACAGTACACACACTTATACTGATACTATAAACATACTGATACTGATACTGTTAACACACGCTGATACAGTACACACACTCATACGGATACTATAAACATACTGATACTGTAAACACACGTTGATACAGTACACACTCATACTGATACTATAAACATACTGATACTGCACCCATAATAATACTGCTACTGTACACACACTGATACTAATACTGTACACACACCAATACTGTAAACACATACTGATATTCATATTGTAAACACACACTAATACTGTACACACTCTGATATTGATTTTGTAAACACTGTACACACACTAATCAGATATTAACACTGATAACACAAAGTACCATGCCTACATTGATACCGTACAAACAGTAACGCTGAAACACACACTTAAATACTGACACAGACAATACACACGCTGATACTGTACACACAAATACTGACACAGACAATACACACACACTGATACTGTACACACAAATACTGACACAGGTAACACACACACACACACACACAGTGTGATACCAGTAATCAGACACTGATATCATACACACACTAAATAGACATTGACATGACACAGACCCACAGTAGAGGATAATGCTATTAGTCCCACACTATCCCCCAAACCCCTGTCTGCCTCCCAGCCATGTCGTGGAGTGATGGATCCCAGTCCCACAAAGATGACCATCTCCACACAGATGGGCAGTCAATGGCTGTGGGGGGGCTTAGGGAGAAACAGCATGAACCTGTCAGACTGGGGGGGTCCTCATCCATCAGACTGGGGAGGTCCTCATCTGACAGCCGGCTCAAGCCCATCACAGAATTCGGACGGGAGCAGATAGTCGGCTGCGGCCAGTGGTCCTTGATCGGCATTCTGAAACCCCCACCACCACCACAAAATAAGGTCAGTCTCAGACCTGTCATCTTCCCACACTGAGCTTAAGCTATATGACATCGCTGCTGTCTGTGGGTCGAGCCCGGACCCCGAAGAAGGACATCACCGAAACTGACTGCGCCATGATATCGACGTGAATGAGGCAACGGGTGTCGCTGGCCGAGGAGTCGGAGCAGGAGTCAGAGCAGCCTCCTACCTGTGAAGCTCGGGTACGGACCAATCTCTGATCTCGTTAGGAGGATTAATGAGGTCACTGCACCCTTGAAGACGTGCCCCCCAACTGCTATAAGGGTACATGCTCTAAAAAGATTATTTCTGAGTGCCAGGCTCGGACTAGTCACCTGCGGGGACTGCCAGTTCAGGTGTCAAGGGGGGCCTTTCTGTAATACTTTCCAGTAGGCCTGAATCGCAGCAAGACATTCAACCGCAGTGATGTTTAAGAGCATCATAACACTCAGTCATACGCAGCTCCACCCTCTGCACAGAATCGGACATGGCGACCAACCCTCCCCTGGCCCTGCCGCCGCCAGCTGGATCCGGCCCGCTCCCCCCTCTCTGGAACCAGAGCCTGATTAGAAATAGAGCCCTGCACTGCTTCCCACAGAACGGCACATTTAAATGGTTTAAAATTCACGCTCCCCTGCCCGCGATGGGCCAACAAACATGGCAGACGGTAACGGCCCGGCCACAGCATCCCACCCACCCACCGTGCCACGGCACCCCCGCCCGCCACGGCACCCCCGCCCGCCACGGCACCCCCGCCCGCCACGGCACCCCCGCCTGCCACGGCCCAGTGCCTCACAGGGATGATTCTTATTATTGCGCTAGCAGAAACTTTCCCCTTGTCACGCTTACTTACGGCTCTAAGGGTACACTCTTCGGTGCCCGTTTCTGCATAATTAAAATGAAATGTGCAAGCGCATTACACGCTACAATCAGCCAGCAGTAAAAGTTTACTACTGGCACCATGTCAGCAGTCATAAACAGGCCGGCTCGTAAACACTCATACACCCCCATACACACGCACACGCAAGCCCTCTCACCTACGGTACATCTTCACCAGCAGCTTCTCCATATAACTCAGGCCATCACGCTTGAACTCCACTCGGACAGGAGGCCTTGGAACAACAAGGTCTGCCTGGATTCCGATAACTTCTTTAGTCGCTGCAAGGGGGGAGAGTCAGACCTGTCAATTAGCTGGGAAATCACTTAGCAGTCAATATGCTTCCGAAAATAACCCACAAACAGTGGCTGTGCGCTTTCACATAGCAGGTCCCAGATTACACCCTGGCTCAAAGGTACAACAGCAGTACCCCTTGTCACTTAAAACTCACACCTGACAGTTTCAAACCCACTTGCTCTGTCACCATAAGCAGTGCCTGTATGAAATGTACCAGATATTTCCACAAATCCAGCTCATATCCCACAATGACATGTCCTAGATCCCACTTACCCTTTTTGGGAGCACAGTTTGGTATTTAATCTGGTGACAACCCTAAAGGCCAAGAGCTGGTTTTCATTAACGGAGGGGATATTAAAGCTGAGGGCAGACAGGCCTCCTCAGGCCATCCAAAGACCAGGAACATGGCAGATCCTCACAAAGCTCACAGACACTGCACCAGCAGATCATCCGATGCAGCCCTGAGGCACCACAGTGAACAAATGGGCGCAAGAGGAGAGATGCCAGCGATGAGAAGGCTGTGCGCGGGTCGCCGACCCTGTGAGGTCACGTCCCCAAATACTGCAGCATTCACTTTAAGTAAATGAGCTCCAACTCAACCAGACAGCCTGATTTTATCCCAAACAAGGAAAAAATGGTGATAAAATCAGGAGGACACTTCTGGGCACAAATTCTCCATTATTTATTCATGTTTCCGGGCAAAAACTCACAGTGCACTCTATACCACTCTCCACACCAACAGCTACTACAGTCCTATTAAAGCTACACCCCCACTCCATACCATAACCAGCCACACCCCAACCAAGTCAGCTGCACCCGCACCCCCATACCATAACCAGCCACACCCCAACCAAGTCAGCTGCACCCGCACCCCCATACCATAACCAGCCACACCCACACCAAGTCAGCTGCACCCACACCCCCATACCATAACCAGCCACACCCACACCAAGTCAGCTGCACCCGCACCCCCATACCATAACCAGCCACACCCACACCAAGTCAGCTGCACCCGCACCCCCATACCATAACCAGTCATACCTCACCCAGGGTAGCTACAGCCACCCACACCTTCATACCAAAAGTAGCCACACCCACATCCACGCTGCCTCCAGACAGACCCCCTGGTCCAAATTCACAGAGCAGTTACCTGGCAAAGCTTCCCTGGGCCTCCAGGTCCGCTCCTGTCGCTGCTTTGCCTCCCCTCTCTCCCACCTCCATTCCCGCAGTGCCTCCTGGAAGGAACTGGATGACTCCTCCTCATCAAATCCCCCACCCCACCGGGACTCGTTCCACCCCGTTGGGTCTGCCCCAATCGAGGCACCGTGCCGTTCTTCCTCGTCATCTTCATCCTTACTCTGAATTAGTGTCTCAATCTAAGGTACATATAGGAAATTATGGTGTTTATGGGATGTAAATCTGCTGCTGATGCCGTCTACGCTCCACCTGGGCTCAACAGTGTCATCCCCCCCTGTCATCCCCATATCACCCCTATTGTGTCACATCCCCACATAACGCCACCTTGCGTCACTTCCCCAGTGTCACCTGGGCATGCTGCTGATCCACAGCCGCGGCTCCTTTTCTGGGCGCGCCGGCTCCTGACACCCCCCCCACCGCAGCTGGCTCGTCGGGATCAATTTGTCTGCCGAAGCGGCCGACGACGTCCAGTGCGCTGATGGAGGTGTGCATCTCCATCTGCGGGTCGGGCCGGCCACAGTCATGAATTAAAGATGCCAGCGCGTGCGATCCGAGATCTTTCACAAACGCGTCGGCAAATAGCAAGCTGCAGGAGAACAGAAGCTCTACCCGTGCGGGGAAATCCTGCAGAACAAACAGGTGGCTAATGTGTCCAAACTGTTAGAGCTGTGTGCTGGAAATCGTATGGAATACAAACACACAGGTCAGAGGCAACACGCAGAGGGAGCTATACTGGACATATTAAACGTGCTCTTTAAGGCGCACCTTTGATACATTACCCGATATGGCAATGCCTGGAATGTATGTAAAACGATTCAATTAAATTTTATATAGCGCCTTTTACAACAGTCAGCCCCAGGTACTTGACAAGAGTGCGTGGCAATTTAATACTACATAATTTATGCAAAATAGTGCATGTAAGAAAAGGGAAAGAAAAAATGCCAGAAGACTAAACATTTCATACCAGACATATGTCAGGCTTATTTATACATTAGTATGAACAAATGAAAATAATCCATGTTTAATTTAGAGCAGTGTCTCTCATCCCAGCCCCCAGGGACCCCCAGACAATCTACATTTCTGCTGTACCAGGTATTCCTGATTGTTCAGTTCGCTATTGTTTGGTACAAGTGTACTGGTAGCTGGGATGGAGCAAAAACGTCGAATGTCTGCCCCCCCCCCCCGAGGACTTGGTTGAGAAACTGGTTTAGAAGCAGAGCATGAACGATTTCATAAGGTGACCGGTGAAGACAGCGCCCTAAACCCTAAACCCTTCAACATCCTGTTTAACAGCCGACTAAATGATGGCGCAGGATAATCACATGCAGGCAGTGACACGTACACACAAAGCTGATGGCATTGCGAATGTGGTCAACCCCGGCCGGCACGAAAGCTCTGTGTTCCCACTAAAGAGGACATCCTTTGCTGCTCTGCCAGGGAGAAATCAGACCTTTTAAAGGGCTACTAATGCATGACGCACCAGGCGGAATTAGCGCTCTGCCGGATCTGTACGGAACCCGCTGACGGCAGGGGCCCGCGGTCTGTGCGTGATCCTGCCCCACTCTCTGTGCTTTCATGCCCCGCCAGAAAAAGGCGGCTCTTGCCGGCCATAAGCTGGAAGCCAGTCGATCCCAGGCCGCCAGAGACGTCATTAGTGTCCATGTGTAGCGGGATGTCACCCTGAGGACTCAGTCATCAAATGAACACAGGAGGTACAGTAACAGAAGGACAGGCGCCGACATCCTGCACGAGCCATCCCTCGCGGTCATTCCGGTCATGTCCGGTTCATTACAGATTCAAACGCTACTCTTTGTGCCTGCATGCAATTAAAACGACTCGCTTTCATCATTTTTGCATCATTTCCTGAGTGGCAGGCACACCATTAATACTGTGATCACGCCCATCGTGCTATTATGGTATTATACCATTATGCTATTGTGCTACGCCGCACGGTCAACAGGAAGCAGTTGGCAGAACAACATGCGGGAGAGTCTCACATCAGAGTACAGGCATCCGGGGATATAGACGTACAAGTACGGTGCTGATTAGATTTATATTTCTGCAAACCAAACAGGATTACAAGGGTGGAGAAGCCCGAGGGTTTAATCCTCCTACCAAGCTCATGTCCCTGTGAAGATCCCTGGGGCTTCCAGCCTCCTCCTGTCACAAACGTTTCTCTGTTCGGTCGACATTGTCATTTTTAGGTAACCGCTCTCGTAAAGCAATGCGCTCGGCTACTCCACTATAGAGCAGGTCAGCGTGCAGAACGAGGGACGCACAGCTGGCTACAGTGCGGCCACAATGCACTGATTTTTGCAGGCATGGCCGGTGCCATCATTGGTGAATACAGGCGGGCGAGCACTCGTACTAGGCTTAAGGTCAGGGATGGGGAAGCCACACACAAGACACGAACTGGGTCTGAAACACACCACTCTCTGCTACATCCCCATTCTTACTCTGAGCCTTCCTGTCGATGCATCTGAATGAGTGGTGCTGCCGGACCCTGAAGGAGAGGGTCACTATCGCCACCCCCCCTCGGTGACGTCGAGTTGAGAGGGGAAGGGAGAGGAGGGCGGCAGTCGATCCCGCATGGCTACTGGTTAGCTTTCATACCAGTGGTCATACCTGGGTGGGAACCATTCTGTGATGTTTCAGTGCCCCCTTCTGGTGAAACCTAGCAAAGCAGCCCACGCAGTAATCCTCTCCGCATTCCATGCAAACCTTCGCGAGGCAAAGAAATATAGATGAATTAATAATAATGCCGGGGACATGTACATTCAGAGGACGAAAAACTGTGGAAAATGAGTGTTTGCACACTGTCTCTGTGCTTAAGTTTCAGAATAAACTTATAAATAAGTGTAAAATGCGACAAGTGGCACAGCGTGCATTACTGTGATAAAAAACAATCTTTGGGGAGCTCATTATTTCCTAAACGAGCGTAGAGGCGACGCGAGCCGACAGTGTGAAACGCTCATGGACTGGCACAGAGATGCATGCGGACACGCTCGAGATGGAGATGTGTGCGTCCTGCAGCTGGCGAAGCCCCCCCAGGCCAACAGGATTCCCGCGGTTCCCCAGGCAACACCCCGCCCCCCCCCCCACAAATGCCTGAACCCATCCCAGCCCCAAATGCACTGCAGAACATAAAGTTCAGAAAGCAGAAGTGTAAAACGGGGCTTTTGTGTGTGATGTGGCCTCCGCATACTCCCCCGTCACTCCAAGCTCCCCTGGGGAGGGAATCTACGGGAGCCTGCAGGTGCACCAATTAGCATGAGGAAAGAGGTCCATCCTGTCCTTTTCCACTCCACTGAGGACACATAATGGGAATACAGTTGAGCTTGTTACTGGGCATTCTAACACGGAGGGAGACTGCTGAGGTAAGGCAGGGTCACTGTGGTTCTAAATGTAGGACAGAAACGCTGCGGTTCTAAGTGTTTGTTGTGTTGACAGAAGCTTCCTCTTCTGGGAGGGAATTGGAGAATCCAAGCAGGTAAAGATAGGCAGAATGACTCTGAAAGGGCAAATCAATCTACTAGACGGAAGACTTGTGTCTTCCAGGAGACAGAAGTGGGACAGGGATATGTTGTTACTTTTCCCTTCCAGAATGAAGACCAGCTAAGTTTAGGATCCAGCAAGCAGAAACAGGCTAGCCCCAGGAGACGCACCAGGCCGGCTGCACGGGCCTCACACTGGCCACAGGCTTTCCTCTTCAGCCTGGGCCCCCGGGTGGACGTTAGACTCCCTGGGGGTGGCTGTGGCTTCATCGCCGGTGTCCTCTGCAGTTCTGTGGAGAATCAGAACCGGCCGTGGGATCTGGAGGCGACTGTTCAGATCGCAGGTGGGGTGCAGAGGATGGAAAGCCATCAGAGGGACCAAAACCTCAAGGGAGAAGAGGCAGAGAGGGAAGACGTGCCAAAGCACCCTGACCAGGATGAACACGAGGGCTCACATACCTTCTGGTTGATCTTTGAGGACTGTGACCCTCAGCCTTCCTGCAGGTAACTGCAAGAAACCAGGCAAGATACGATAAGATGAACTTCATTGATCCCAGGGAGAGTTTCTGATGCGCGCGGCAGCGAGGGAAGTGCATGAAGTACAGATAAACATGCGATGAGAAACAAGACAAACAGCACAAACAGTGCACACTGTGCAAATGAATTTAATAAGTACACAGTACACAAATGGAAAATCTGTAAAAAGAATAGTAAGGGAACAAATGTAAATTGACAGAAGGTGAAATGTGCAGACGCACAGCCGCAAACTTTTACTACAAATGAAATGATAGCCATGTGAGGAGGAGGGTTCCTGCACATCTGGCTCCCCAGAACTCGCCTCTGTGCTGCAGGGGGCCGTATGCGTCCAACACCCTGCATGTGAGTGTGTCTGTGCTGGGAGTGTCACGTGGTGTCTAATACAGGGTGTGTGCCGTTTTTACTGAGAGCCATGGATTTCATTGCCAGCGCAATGTGTGAGGTGAAAAGCCACGCGCAGGCCTGCCTTCTGAGACGGACTCTCCTTGTTTCTGCCCAGTCTCTGACTCGGTGCCGATGCCGCCATTGATCCGGCCTGGCCTGACTTCCAGTGGTACGCCCCCAGCTTCCTGTGGGAGGAAACACAGGACTACAGTGATACGATGTGACAGAAAGCAACCTAGCCCACGATAGCAGGTACCCTGAAGCCACACCATCCATTAAGGGCCGGAGACAGCACCCCCAGTCAACACTCCTTTGATGAGATGGCAGCAGCAATGGACTCAAAAGGCAATGCTTGACTTGGGCGAAGCAAATACGGCGACATACACACATGCACAAAGACAGATAGTCCCAAATAGCAGAGCTTTCAGTGTAATTCATAAAATGAAATCCAGGGTGAGCATTTCATATGCCGGGTGAAATGAACATGGGAGAAGGAGTCGTCATTTCAGCATGTCTGTCATCGTTACGTCAGCCGGCACACTTTAAGGGCCTCGCTGTTCTCACGCTCAAAGCGATTACGGTGACTCCACCTGTCATGGTCGGATGGAGCTTTTTGACTGTAACAGGGGGGGCTAGGAGGACTGCAGATTAGTCTGGCTTACATAAACCCCCTACACACAAACACACGCATGCCTCCCTGGGCACTGTACCTCTAAAACGGCCAGAAATATTTTGGGAAAGCGGCGGGAGTAGCATCCCCTGGGCTGAGAGCTGCCCGTCTGGGGTTTTTGGCCAGGAGAGAGCGGAGTGGTTCTGGCCAGAGAGGACAGTGCTAAGATGCGAATATCAGCAACACAAAGGGTATGACATAGAAAGGTATGGTGGATCTATAACTTCAGTGCTGCAGGTTTAATAGTAGTTTTCTGCAGCCCCCATTGTCAGTATCCAAGCCCTGCACTGCTAATTTTCATGCTACATTGAACAAAATCATAAACTAATGAACTATACAACATCAGTAAGTTAGAGTGCTCCACACCAGCAAGGGGAGGGTAGGGTCAGGGGAGTCACATTCTTTAGAAGTACAGCATGGGGAGGCATCCATCTTACAGGATCTGGACACCGTTATCCAAGCCCCGCACAAAGGGAATGGCAAAGGAGAATTCCCAGGTACTTCTTCATCCTGTTATCTGCCAAAACACGGATTCTGTCACCTGTGAATTTCACTGTCAACATAGAAGCTGCCTGTTTTACTTCCTGCAGGGTTGCCACGGCGATGCATCACAGCTGGGTGTGAAGCATGCCATATCTCACAGCTGAGGTCTCCTCTCCTGAGTTATGTGGCCATATATTAGGACACCGGATGCTTCCATAATTTACATGGCCAGTCAGAGGGGCAAATTCTTTATGTCATTAATGAAGTGACAGCAGTGATAAAGAACAGGAGCGTTATTAACTGTGCTGGTATTGAGAAACAACGATCTACCTCCTTTAATGCATTATTCTTCATTTGTGGAGGAAAATAACTAATGTACATATCACAGATGAAGGTCTGCTAGCCCAGATTCTTCCAATCTGCAGTGTAATGTAAATTCAGTCACATAACCAGTTGAAGATTACCATCCCCTCTGCCTGAAAGTCACCCTTGACTAGTAACTAGGACACTGTAAACAGGAAGTGGCACTGCTGAGGGTAAACAAATACAGAATAACATATCTGCCTTGACGGAAGGTGGTGAGTGAAAGCAAAATATTTGGCCCATCAAAACCTCATTCTCCATCCTTTCATCCTGTCTTCTCCCTCATGTCTCCTTTTATGGGTCCTTTCTTTCTTCCTCTGCCTCCCCCCGCTGTCACTCACCTCCTCTCCTCCTTCTCAGAGCTCATGGCCTGCCGCAGCTCCTGCAGACGCTGCTCCATGTCTCTGTTCTCCTGCTCCAGCTGCGAGGTCTCCAATCGCAGCTCTCTAGCACTTCTAGAAGGGAGAGGCAGGCCTCTGCGTCAGAGCAGTCATCAAGAAACTCAGACGGCAACGTACGCCTCATAACCAACCCATCCATTAATTAATCACAAATGAATGTAGCACATTTTTACAAGCACAAGTAATTTCACAGGAGATCATCCATAAGGAATGAAAATAGCAGGCTGTGTTTCAGCACCATGCAGCAAGTGGGATGGAAAGAACACACTTCATTTTAAAAATAATCTCTTAACTGAGTAGCTTACTCTACTGGAAGCTATATTCTGTAGACACTCTTTACACAGTGAGACCTGGGACTGACGTGTGTTTTTCACTGCAAGGTGTCTTTGAGTCTAAAGAGTATTAGACTAGAAATGGCACAAAAAAACGACATATACACACCTGGCCTTTAACTTAAGTGAAGTGGGGTTGGTGGAAGCCACCACAAAATTGCTTAAATTCATAGCTGATACCACTTTTACTGCTTATTAGCGTTAGTGATGTTTTCAATTGGATTTATTCTTCCCTGTAATGAAAGCACAAAAAAACATTAATTACACCAACCATGAACGCCAGACCCCATCATATCCGACAATAAGTCTATCAAAATGTGTGTCTCACCAACAGCAGTATTCCTGGGATGACCGGCGAACCCCATGCGATGCTTAAACAGAGATAGTCTGCAAGTTTTCATCTAGATATTATTCCATATTTCTAAATACTATGATGTATTCTATATACTTGTGTTTGCATTGCTTTTGTAATCTCGTACAAAGTTAAATTACCTCATATCTTCATTTTGCGTTACCAGCTCGATTTACGATAATGATTTACGTAAGAGGACGACAAACCCGGCGTTAGTCACTAGCCCGGACACTAGACTAATTGTGAGTAATTCGCATGCAGCGGTCTTCGCGTTTTGTTGATTTTTTTACGAATAACGCAGCTTCCCCCAGTAATCAACATGCGTTTGTCTGCGTGACGTCTTTGTGTACGTGCGTCTCCGTGGAAACGCCCGCGTGAGAGACGCTACGTGGAATCGTCTCGCGAGAAATCCATGAAATAAACAGCTGGCAGCGCTCCGAGTCTTCCCTTAAAATAAACAGTAAAAGTTTATTACTAATTGATAGTACTAATTAATACTACTTTACAGACCTTTCGAAGTTAATCTGTTTACCTACCTACACTCCCTTATCCTACTCGTTCTGCCTGAACAATTGCGACGTTGATTGGGGCGACGAGACCCCTATTGGCTCCTCAATCACGGACAGCTGGAACTCTTTAATTAAAATTATTAGTGTTTAAATCAGAATTTGGATAGATGATGTTTTGATTATAGAGAGATAAAAAACTCTCATTAAGAGTGTCTGCGATGTCTAAATTAGCCATTATAGCAGCTTATGAGTCCGCTAGCTTGGAGCCGCATGTTTGGTGCGCTGGTGTAATCAGCGCGAGGCGGCGTCCCCGCGCTCTCCCTCGCGCGCGCCGGGAAGTGGCGGCTCTCCTTATGATTTCATTTTTAATCACGAAGATCGCTAGAATAAAGGCTGCTCTCTGTGCTAAAGTAACTAATTAAAGCCCTCAATGTACTGCCCTTTAGCTGGTCGTGCTGCCGTCCCCTTCATCACTATCCTAATCTTGATGAGGGTCATTATGGAGGACCGAGGAAGTAAGTAAACGTTTGAGAGGCATCCTCCTGTTATTATTTCTTTCTTCCTTTTAGGGTGAGTGATGGGGTAGGTTATCTGGCACCTCCTTTCAGGGCCCCACCCCGCAGCAATGCTGAGGCAGTATCTAGCTTTGAGCTTCCTGCTTCCTATCCTTTCCGGAGGCTGTGGGGTAGAGACCCACCAAGTCTGACTTGGTTTTTATTTATTTATTTCTAATTTAGTTTTTTACCTGCTGCTTAACTTGCTGTGCTTGAGCAGCCGAGAAGCACTATCCCATTGGCTGATTCTAACCACAACCAGCAGGGATCTGCCCAGCCACGTAGCCGCATAAAAATAAGGGGCAAGTATCAGGAGAGAGACAGCGAGCGAGGGATGAGGGATGGAACGAGAGAGCGAGTGGAACTGTGAAGTCTAATGAATGTAGTGATCCAGGCTAATTGTTGCCACAATGATTGTAGTGACACAGTAATAAGTGGAAGGGAAGATCAATGCTACAAGAAGATAGACGCAAGCATTGACACCACAAATACCCCGGGAACGGGGGTTGGCATGGCGACTGTTTGGGTACGCTTTGTATCTAGTCGGATGCTGTGTTTTTGTGCCGCGCTCACTGACCCTCCTTGTCAGAGGTGAGGTGGCCATTTCACCTGCTGGCTAATGCTAACCAGGCTAGCTTGCTGACATCACGCCACGTATGTTCTGTCATCGCTCTCTTTTCACTGCGCGCCACGGCCGAAGCTGGGGTTGGAGCCCACATAGCGCTGGGGTCACTCGCTGCACTTAACCCTGCCAGGCTGTGGGTCTAGCTGGGGGTCAGGGGAAGCACAAGGTCACGCCACAGAGAGCTGGCCGAGACGCCTTTGTGCTCAAACAGGCGGCGAGAGACAGAAGGCTGATTCCCTGAATTCACTGACAGGGCGAGTGAACCCATGACCTTGTGAGAGACCATCAGGACCGCCTCCATGACAGCCAGTATTTCAGAAAGGGAGGGAGAGAAGGAGGAAGAGAGTAGAACCTGATACATAATTATGGATGTGTTCCCAACACGTGAAAACGACTTCTAACCTTAATTCGTAAAAGTACAGATCAATTCAACCCCAACGACTCCCATGGATTCCCAACAAATCACTTTGAGAGGCATCTAGGAAAGGTGTCCTAGAGCATCATAAGAACCCAAACCCTGATCTTCCTCCCTGAGCACGGGATCTGACTGGCTTCTTACCAAAATGCCTCGCCACTGACCATATTTACGCCCTACAGACCATCAGCCACCAATGGCCCATACAAAAAGGAACATTGGTCTCCGCTTCCTTTATTGAATTTTCAAAAGGCCTTTTGACTCTATTTGGTTCTACGGACTGTGCTACAAATTACTTCGTGGTTCGAGGGCTAAAGTACACGATGTTATTAAATCAGCATACACAGAAAACAAGTATGGTAACATGGAAATGGAGGACTGCAGTATAGAACAGTGCCCCGTGGGGCATGGAATGAGACAAGGGTCCCGTCTGGGTCCAGCATTGTTCGGTGTTTACATAATAGACAAACAGCTTCAAGGTCTCACGCAGCCACTAAACATGGACAGTGGCAGAACCTGCAGCTGCTTCAGCTGTGTCGCCAGATGCAGGTCAGCCCTCAAAACTCCCCACATGACGCACACCAGGTAGCTTTAGCCTGGCAACTGATTAATCCCACACCAGCACGAAGGCTTCACGAAATAAATGTACAAATGAGAGTGTGACCCAAAATATCTGTACAGAAGTGAGGGATTGATTCAGTCAGCATGGATGAACAGCCCAGGAGAAACATCTAGCAGATGTGGCTCCACCTGCAGTCAAGCTCCACCGACTGAGCCGGCCTAAATCCCCCCCAAAACCTAGAGCTTAGCCCACAAGAGCCAGCCGGCCGAGCCCAGACTCGAATCGGCTATCAAAACCGAACCGAATGATAATCCACAACAAAAACCCCCCCGTCTGCTACTTTGGGAGAAACACCAGGCAGTGAGCAGAAAATATGGATTGGCAGGGTAGCTCTTCTGTGTCAGGAACAAGCAAGCCGGCAGAAGCAGATCTGACCGAGCACTGGCTGATCGTTCACGGCCTCTCCATGGTAACAAGCAAACACCATCAGAACTGGCTGCCTGGAGAGCAAATGGGGATGCAGTTTCTGCAACTCCGTGAGAAGTATTCCCAGACAAAAGCAAAAAATTACCAATAAAACAGCATGCTTCACTGGAATGCCTGAATCAGAGATTGTCAACCATTATTCTGGGAGGGGGCTCTCCTGTACTGTCCTGTCCTGTGCTCGCTACCTTTGATGATACAGAATGAGCCAGGGGACAGCAACATGACATGGTTAATAAGAATATACAACTGTTTTTGAGATGTAGCTGTTTCATGCTCAACTTCACTTTGCAGTTTTGTGTAATAGCATGAATCTTTTGTTGTTTATTTACTTAAGCTGCTGAATATGTTTAAATTTACTACAAATGAGCTTGACCGGATCATCAGACAGTCAAGTAGGAGAGGGAGGAGAGAGCGATAGAGTGAGAGAAAGGACAAGCTGGGGTCGGGGGTTATGAGTGCCGACAGACAGGAGGCTGTCATCTGCTCGAGTGGACTGTGAAAGGTCTGATGCAGCCGCCTGCCAGACTGTCAGGCCACATTCATTCTCCAAGTCTCCCAGTAGCATGGGGGCAGGGCCACACCGCAGGATTAGCATATATGCAAATAGCGAGCCTTTGATCTCAGGTAAGCATGTTTGGGGCTCTGTATGGCTATATATCTCTGTATGGCTATATAAGCCGAGAGTATGGGTGTGAGAGCTCAAGACATCAACACCTCCCTGGTTACCTTGCGTGAACTGCTCTTGTCTGCCATCTGTAGACCGTCACAGAAAAGTAAATTGCTCACTGAAGCACTGTGGAGCTGTGGTTAGGCTCTGTCCTCACTCAGTATACTAATACTTAAGTCGTAGTAAAATAATTATCAGTTTAAGTTTTGTTTTCCAGTTCACTGACACAATCTGTGAAACAATAGACCCCTATGTTCCCATGTTGGGGCGCCTTGGGATTTAAGCCCCTGCTCACCTGATAAGCGACTCTCCTGATCCCAGCGCTGAATGGAGATCGAGCTGGAAGCCACCCAGATGGCGCGCCTGTTTTTAGCGATAAGGAAGAAAACGGCCACCACACACCATTACGTTGATGTTTTTAAAGCATGGGGGGAAATGAGTACTGGTGTTTGGAGCAGGTGCGCATTCCTATTCTGGATGGTAAGCAGAGACCAGGGATGTGACTGCAAACCCCAACCATCGTCGAAATGTAATTTTGGCCTACAGGGATATCCAGGACCAGTGTGACCCACTGTGGAAACGCTCTTTGGTTCTGTTTGCCTGGTGAATCCGTTGATCTGCTCATTAAACGGTAACCCTGAATGACCGCAGAGTGAATCCTAGGGTTTTATCCATGCACAGTTCGCGCCTCAGCGCACTCGTAACGTAGCATCAACGTTTTTGTCTGCGCTGCACTTTTACCACCCCTCCCCCATCCGCATAAAACTATTCCCGAACACAAGATTAAACAATTTTAATTTCATGGAAGAACACACAAAGACCAAGAGATGGGGTGATAATCAACACTGGGATCGGTTTTATAGCAAAGCCAAGTGAAATAGGAGGTTCACCTCTGGGGGGGCTGCATGCACATGGACACCTGTCAAACTGAAAATTATTTCTATTTCAGATCTATGGAACAATCACTTAGGTCCTCATTGGCTTCTTACATTCCAGATGCGGTACAAACCATGACACCAATCAATCCTTTAAAAGCAGACCAAAACATCTGCCCACACAAGGTACTCAGCTCGCAGAGAAATAACAAGAGTCCACCTCACCCGGACAAGGACCTCTGTATCGCAGGAGCGCTTGTTAAATGAGCTAAATCCGCATGGAATTTCACCTACAACATAAGCTAGGTAATTCACTTCTTACCAATGTGCATGAAAAATAGTGTCAAATCTTGAATAGATTTGGACATGTAACATTAGTTTTCCTGGATGGAGATGGAAGAGACTGGATAGACCACATGACCGAGCAAAGGTATGGGTTCAATGCCTGGGGAATTTGACTGCAAACCCTGGAAAGCACAAAGCCACTAGCAGAGTTTGCATGTTGCCTCAGGTGTGTTGTGTGGTAGTATTAGCCCAAAAGACCCAGCAGAGTGGCCCACTAAAGCAGGTACCTTTCTGAGAGGGGGGGGGGGGGGGGGGGGGGGGGGGGGGGGGGGGGGGGGGGGGGG
>JABFEB020000036.1:1473463-1485124 GCA_019775895.2 Stomatorhinus ivindoensis | reverse complement strand
ATTTCCTCCAGCAATGCAGACCTATCCTTAGTACAAGACAGCAACAAAAGCAGCTGTGAACTGGAAACCCGTAGACTTAGTGAAGCAGTAATTCCAAAGAAGGAAAAGGACATTCTTTGCAACTCAAGTAATGCTATTTAACCCGCAAACTGAGACAGCTCGTTTGGAACAGGTATAGGGCACAACAGCGACAGATCTTGAAAATATGTTTGACTTACAGTTGTTGACTTTTTGTGTATTCAGTGGATTAACAGAAGCAGGTGAGAGCACCAAACTGTTCATTACGCCTACGATAGACAGAAAGGGGCGAAACTGTGCTGGATGTGCCGATTATAAAAAAAAGGATAGGACGGCAGTACAGAACATGACATCAGGTCTGATAGACATTTCATAGTTATCATGTCCCTTGACTGGAAAGTTACGTGGCATCACCAAGCATTACACAAACTATTTGTATCCCCGCAGACTGTCCCGAGCGATAATCCTCCACTTCATCCACTTGCCTAATCCCGCAGAATCAGAGAGAGCCGTCTGCCCCTCCTGCCCGTCCCCTCTCTTTATTTCTGCATGGCTACTGTCTCTGGGGCTCAAATATCGTCTGGCACTTAGATTTACGGCGACCGAGCAGACACCACATTGCACACGGGGCAGGGTAATAAAATCAAAGCAATTAAAAGAAGTTAGGCACTGGGTGCGTTTGATCCAGACTGGAAAAGTCAAAAACTCGATTTACACAGAAGAAAAGTCCAAACGGAGTCGCAAAATGCATAAAAAGTATTAAAGTGATTTTGATAGGAGACATTTATATACTAAACGGACTGTTTACCTTGCAGCTGAGCCGACAGAGACTCCTGGTGCTGCTGGTACTTGACCGCCAGCACCTCGGTCCGTTTCAGCTGCTTGTGCAGCTCGTAGGAGAACATGCCCCCGTAAATGACGCCGAAGACCACGGTGAGAAGCAGCAGGGACTGGAAGACCCGCTTCTGCCTTCTGGAGCACACTCCGTTTCCCATCCTCCCGGCCAGGAAGCCCCCAAACCTCCGCCGAAACTTAACAAGCCAAATCACAAACTCCCCCCCGCCCCGCCCCGCCTCCCTACCTTTTTTGGGGTTTGTCCTTTTTAATTTTCCTCCTGCATAACTAAAACCGTCACCAAGGGATCAAGTTAAATCGTTGCAGCGTAAACACTCTCCATCGATCGACTTATTAATACAAGAAGCCGATCATCTGTGATTATTGCTACTTGCAGAACTATGTTGCAAAGTTTGTCCCGTCTTTTTTTCTTCTTTATTTGTTCCCCGTTTGGAGGAAACTCGCAGGACAGACTTCGGAAACGCTAAACTTTCACTTTCCCAAGTTGAATAAATGGAAGAGCCGATTTAGCCAGCGAAAGCCGAAGGCAACACGCAGGAGGCTTTTTTTTCTAAAAGTGTCAGCGGGAGCAGCGCGGCCTAAACGGTGCCTTTAACTTTAGATACGTGTCACCTACAGGCTTCGGCCATCCAACAGCAGCCTTGCAGGAAGTCCCGCCCCCTAGAACACTCCTATGATACGGCCCCGCCCACAACTACTGTCCGACTTTCCCATTGGCGTTGGACTTATCAATCAAGCGGCCATTCACTCCTCCTGTTTGTCTTCGGCATTCCTCTAAAAAGGGCGGCGATTGTCGCATCTGTCGGTTTCCTGGGCTTTAATCTCACTTTTAAGCTAAAACGTATCACTGGACCAAAGGAGAAACCGAACACTAGACCGATCCCTCCAGGGCTGCCTTTAGCAGCTGCAGCCTTAACGCTGGTCAATTCATGCTTTGTAAGAGACATACTTTATCTGGACCGGCCGTCCAAACACTTCACTACAGCCGGTAATAAGATATTAAACTGAATTGCACACTGACCCTCAACAGATTTATCCGGTTTAAAAAACGTCAGTGACCCACTTTATTTTTGCCACATTCTAAAGTAAGAGACCCTAGAGATACACACATCCCTCCAGGGTTTCTGTATCACTAGTAAAAGGAAAAATAAATCAGATTACAAAAGTCGATACCTCTTCTTTCAATATTGCACTTTATTTAAACACCAAAATAAACTTTTCAGCAAAAGTGTGAAATACAATTACAATAGAGCTGACTGTTCCATCAAAAAGGGGTTTAAAAGCGTCACAATAACTGATGCTCAGTTAAAACAATTATACATGGTTCAAATTACTCAGTACAAATAAAATGCAGAATCACCATTCAGTGAATGTATAGACAGATTGAGATTTCCTGGAATATAAATATTGTTCTCACAAAGTTTTTTGTTTTAACAGAAGAGAATAACATTAATGTCCAAAATATTATACATAAATCAATTTGACTAAACCAATCCAAGAAAAATGCAGAGATCCAGGGAACCATCAGGATTCAGCAGAAGTGACATTGTTCTCAATGTCAACCATTAATAATTGTCTTTGCCTGTAACATGTCACATGGGGCCTGGGTCAAGGATCAATATGTATTCTGTCTGTGTATTGCTGTATCCTATCCGGTTTTATTAAAAATGAACATCCTCTAATAAAGAACAAAAATCATCATTGTTCAGACAATGGTATATTCCATGGCTCTTCGTGGATGACAAAGATGACGATGATGAAGCAGAAGAGGAAGCATACAGATGTCTGAACTCTGGAGCTGGCAAAGACTAGCCTGAAGACTGAAGCTTATCTTTTCTGGGGAACATCGTAAAACTCGATGCGTTGGGAAGGAAAACCAGAAAGTTTAATACAATGGTTCAGAGTAAGTACAGTGGCAGGATGACTGGATTTAAACAACACATGCCACTGCAGGCATTAAGACATAGACAGAAGACAGGAAGTTTCAGAGGAAAGCTGGAATCATGAATTGAGATTAAAGTGTAGAAGTTAATGTGAAAACATTTAATAACATCAACACGCTGGTGTGACACGCTTTTACATACCAGTTTTACAGTTTAAGTAAAAGACAGGAGTGTGTAAAATTGCATTCAGAGCCCTGAAATCTTTGACCTGAGAGTTACGGTCCGAGACGATGGTCAATGTCGAAGGTGAGTGCCGCGGACCTCAACACCACGGGGAGGTGACAGCAGCAGAAGACTGAGGAAGTTTAACAACAAACCAGACTCTAAGGCTTTATGCATAAACACACACCGCTACCTAGACAGACACAGTGTATATAAGAACCAGGTACACAGACCACGTCGCCTCATCACAGAGCTCCTTCAGCGGGAAGGGAGGCGACCGAGTCCCGCCATCTGCGTGCGCCGTAAGCAGAGAGGAACCCTCATTCGGCCTAAAGACCCACCCACCACCCACAGCTGACAGCAGCCTGACACAGAGACACCCTACCATACCGAACACATGACCTAAACATAGCTCAGCTAACAAGAACAGGCATTTTCACATTCCTACCTATGCGGGAGGCTCTGCCGTTGATGCCACGCCGTCAGCGTAAGCCAAGACGGCTTTCTGTGGGAGGGGCCAGCACCTGCCCGAGAACGCAGACTGATGGCTTGATAAAACACAGCTTTGTATATAAAAAAAAAATCGACTGAAGGCACTGAGAAGCAAATATTAAGCGCTTATTCATAAAGCATTATTGATGACCACCCCACATTAGGCAGACAGCATCCATTTTTGAGGAAAAAAAAAAAGAAAAAAAAAATCATTATCCACATGGTTCTAAATGTATTTTCTATCTGCTAATTCCAACAGACTTATGTAATGGTTAAATTAATAACTTTTTGTTCTACATTTAGTACGGGGAATTAGGATCCACAGAATTCTGGGGTCTAGTTTTCATCCCAGTACTCATTCAGGTCTGCCAGCCTCACAGCTCCTCGTTCTCAGAAAGCAGGGGCTCGACTTCCGGAAAGTTCTTCAGCACCAGCTGGCTAGAATAACCGGAGCCTTTTTTTCTGTACAAAACAAACTGAATTGAAATCTTAAAAAAAAAAAAAAAAAGTTCAGGAAAACACACACGAGCGAAATCTGAAAATTCAACATTGTACATCATGTTTAAACAGGGAACGGAAACTTTTCCTTCATAGTGAACGAAAGGATACAAAAAGGTCGAGAAGGAGGACGCCAAGGCTGCCGATGAGCCAGGCCAGGTGGTTCAGGATGAAGGTGCCCTTGGACCCCTTCAAGGCCGGCAGGACCACGATCAGACTCAGCCCATATGTACAGTTCCCCAACATGGCCAAAGCGAACAGCAGATAGGAGGTTCCCTCCGTCGACTGCCGCTTGTACTGAGGAGGAGAACATGGCCGTAACGTCATGATCCAGCTCGAGGCTATGTCCCCGAGGTGTAACACTATCCTGGATGACAACATCCTGCCCCCGTTAACCAGCCATCGCTAAACAACGGACAGACTCCCACGTGAGGCCCAACCACCCAACCCAACAGGCACTTGCGTTTTTGTGCATCTGTGGAATACGGGAGGAGAGGTAGAACACGGATGACAGGTAGCCGCAGGCGTAGCCGGACATTTCCAAGCTGCGTGAGGTCTTCTGTTCAGAGGTGCGGGAGAGACCAAGTCACCATTAGGAGAGATATTAGCCAAACGGGCGTTGGGAACACCCAGGCACACAGGCATATCTGTGACATTAACCAGCCGGCTCATAAGCCCTCACTGATGGTTTAAACATTTGATGTAAGGTGGCGTTCCTCAGTTCAGATCACGGGTCTGAGTTATACATTTATTAAGATGCTCTGTCCCGAGACAAAGGAGAGAGACAAAACTCACGTCCGGTCCGGCCTTACCCCTGCATCAGATCCTAAGCCGCTTTCATCCAGGATTTTGGGAAGCATCACGCACAAGGCAAAGGCACCTCCACACCACATGAAACACATCCACTTCAGGTGCGATTCTGGGAGAAGAGAGGAAGGCCTCGTCATTCCGTGGACATCTGCTGCATCAGTCACCCAGGAAAGCTCGCCAGCCCCGCTGCGTCGCCCCAGAACAGACGGCTCTCTTTTCGACCGCAGCGCTGCTTTAAATTCCTCTGTCACCGTCACTGAAGGAGCAGCACTTGGGATTACATTTATTTTTGCCTGGTATAAATCTCAGGCCTGGCACATTGCAAACACACCTGCTTATAGAACAAACACTCCGTACTTGGGGCGTAAAGCACCAAGGTCTCCTGTGCTTCACAAAGATCCGTTCTCTGAAATTACTCTCCCAATTTTCCTGCTACAAACACCTCCATATAGAATCTGGAACACTCGTGCTGCGGCAATGGCGGTGTATCATCTATAAAAGAACTGCCAGCACGAGACACTTAACAGTGAAAAAGGAAGAGGAAATCAAATTACTTAGCTGGCCATGACTCCTCTTGTTCTTTATCTTGTAATACACATACTGGGAGATCAGTATGATGTCCGTGAATATATAGAAAACTGCAGTCACAGTCTGGAAGGGAGAAACAATGTGTTATTAAATGTCACACATTTAACATTTATCTGGTCAGGGAGCCTTTGCAGCCAACAAAGTGTCAGTGTTCTTACTGACCATTAACGTGCCACCTATGATTTTATACCACAGCCCACGTGCCTATGCAGGCACAGCAAACCATTAACCGGTATAACCACAAACAAACATGGAGGTGACCTCAGGCATTGTGATTACAGCACAATTAAGCGGCCAAACGTGTACCTGAACGGGGAGCTGTCTGGTGAGGTAGCAGCCCACAAAATTACTGATGTCTCCACTAAGGATGAAGAGTAAGAAGCCCAGAGAGATGGCCTCCTCAACCCTGCCATTCCTATAGGCTTCATACACCTGCCTGATGGACCATGAAAAGGAGATAGAAACCACAACGATAAGATACCTTAGAAAACAGACAAACCTGTTTTCACATCTAACATCACTTGCTAAAAAAAGCCACTCCTTTGTGTGAATAGAATGCCAAGGCAGCCACTCTTACGCAAACATAGAATGTACATTAAACTTTCAGGCAGTCCAGCAAGTTTTCACCCCAGTACCCAGTCAAGAAATATGCAACATTGCAGAGACTCCTTCTTAAGCTTTTAAGACATGAAATATGGAAGAAAAAAAA
This sequence comes from Stomatorhinus ivindoensis, assembly GCA_019775895.2. Classification (NCBI taxonomy): domain Eukaryota; kingdom Metazoa; phylum Chordata; class Actinopteri; order Osteoglossiformes; family Mormyridae; genus Stomatorhinus; species Stomatorhinus ivindoensis. Next base: position 1,479,049 of record JABFEB020000036.1, on the reverse strand, counting down.
AAAAAACTTAAACGTGCTGGCTTTTCTCTTAGCCAAGTTCATGAGACTTACGGTAGAGTGGACAACAGGAAGCAGCACATGGAGATGAGGCCGATGACCACGCTACAGTATTCCCAAGCGCTCTCGGCACATTCCTCAAAAAGGTAACGGATCCAGGGTGTCCCGTTGACGCACGGCGGTTGGTCGAGAACAGAAGACAGGTTACCGGCCACGTCTGCAGAGGTCATGTCAGCCCCGAGGTCAGGCATCAGCTTATTTCAGGATAGATCCCCTTGACCGTACCCGCCTTGAATGCAACCACAAATACAGAGGCGACTGCCATCTTGTCACTTCTGCATAAAGTAGATAGATAGATAGATAGATAGATAGAAAGATATATAGATAGATAAAGTTTAAAGTCAATTTAATAAGCTGGCCACGTTCGCAATACTACAGCGTATTTATGTATACCGGCATAATGAAAGATGGCTCCAGGTCAACATCCAGTGTCAGTGGCAGTTCAAAAGCGAAAGACTGGTGATACTTTTGCTTTGGGCGGTTTCGCATTACGAGAAAGACGTCACTCTCCTCCCTTTTGGTCGTGACCCGACTAGTGCGCAGGATGCTCCAGTGTGTGACTTGTCCAGGTTGGGCGCTATCTTGCGCAAACAAAAACAGCCAGTTGGTAACCGACTGGGGCGTCTCCTTCTCACCTTACCGCGACACGCTGCTTCCGCGGACGGCGCGCGGCTGCCACGTCGCCATCCATCGTGTGCAGTGAGCCAACGGTTCTGTTATGTACTTTAAAAGATCAGGCAAAAATAGTTCAAATTTAGTCAACTGTGAAACGCTTGACACACCTATACGCCTCCGGCACAGGGAAGCATGGCAATGTAGTGTCGTCACTTCCGCTTTCCTTCCTGTGGGTAGTGTGACCGAGCAAGGACAAACAGAACGCACAATGAGCCCGCGGTATGAAAATTAGCGCATGTATTAAAATGCTAAACCATTATTCAATGATTTATCTTTCAACCGTTTATTCTTGGTCACGAACACATCACGTGGCTATTAATCGGAGTATTATTACAAAACCAAATGAATATTTATTTTAAAAATGCTTAATGCGTTGCACCGTTAAGTCGTCCACTGGATATTCGACACGACAATTTTATCTAATTTATACAACAGTTGGATATTTTACCGAAATTCAGTGTAAACGCCATAATGACGGGTATTAGAGCAGAGTCCTTCTGTCACTCTGCTGCGTGATTGCCATGTGGTAATGTAGTACTTTTATGCTAGTTGTAAAATTACTGGACCATGTTATTTAGTAAGTGATTAATCGTGTGTGCATGTAGACTACAGCAAATTACACGCGCATGAATCTGCATTAATAACGTGAATTAATCAGACGAAAACAATGGGTATAATATGGATAGTAATATCTGGACAAGTAATGTAATCATTTATGAATAATTGCACCTGTTGCTTGAAACAGTACCTAATACCTCACACTAGGTGGCGTGCTGTTCCCTTTTGTGTGTAAGAAGTAATGCAAACCTTATCTGCAGCGAGAAGTTGGGGTCTGGCTGAATGTACGTAATGAATCTGTAAATGGCGTATTTTGCAGTAGTGCGACCCTTGTGATCACAATTTAACAACGAGGCGCCAGTGAACAGGCGATAGGTAAGTGACTTTTTAAAGCCCCATGAGGCCAGTGAGGCTGTCACACGCATCACCCTTCCCCGGGACACTAGGGCTAGGGGGTTGTCTGCACAATCGTCGGAGGTTTAAATTGTCGTGCAAGGTGCCGACGTTTCTGTGTCAGTAGACTGCTTTCCAACTTGCATTTAATCAGATGCCGAGCTGAGGACTGACCTCAGTTTTTTCTTTATTGCGTTGTTTTTGTAATCGATTATGCGCAGAATTTCAGAATTGCAGCATGGAATGTAAAATTGCACAGCGTGATGAAATACTGTGAAATGCTACTCTATACACCGCATTTCATTAATCATTACTGTGAATTACCACATGAAACGCGTTTATATTTAATAAAGTTTATTAACAGATTTAAGTTAAATACAAAAAGTTTACGCTTCAGATAATCTGCTCTCAGGGGTCCTGTCTCTGGATGCAATCGCGCAGTAAAAATAACCATCGCAATTTCTCAATAGTGCATAAAGTATATGCGTTTAAGTGCAATTGTACACCTAAGTTAACACCCACCTTGGGACTGCCTCGATACACATCTTCCCATCTGGTGATGGATCGATTTCCTAATGAGAAACGACGAGTGTCGTAGCTCTCTCGTGAACTTTAGATTTAACAAAAAGCTGCACCAGTGAACAGCGCTAACCGTAGAACTGCAATAGTTTACAGGATATAGGATGAAAGGGGGCATTAAGAACTAATGTTTGTGAGTGAGTGAATGATGGGATATGATAACTACCAGTGGATGAGTTAGTACGCAGAGAAGGAATGAATTGAAGAAAGGAGAGGAGTAACACGGAGTGGCGGCCACATGGGAGAGAGGGGACGGCCGGGGCTTTACGCAGAGGCCAGCCTCGCCTTCTCCTTTGTCTGATGTCTGCCAGGATATGCCTCTGCCTTGATTTTTATTAGATGAAGATAAGACAGAGATCGGCTCGATCCATTGAGTTGGGGTGGTAAGCCCCCCCCCCCTCCCAGCCCGCCATTATTCCTGGCATAAACATGTTGTGTTCTGTACATAATTGATAAGCACTCTAGGCGAATGAAGCGCTTTCCCCCCATTATTATGGTTTTATCATTAAAGCACATCTGCGGTTATCGGTGTCATTAAATAGCGACGCACATCCGCACTCGTGTCGGTAACTTGCTCCGTTAACCAGCGCCAGTTACAGTATATGAGTGTTTTTATGTATGTGTACAGGTGCTGAGCTGGATGGGTGATCAGAGCATTGTGTGGTATGTTTGCCTTCACCAGGACTGTGAGTTCACTTTTAGGTCTGTTTGAGAAAGAATAATGGTTAATCCCTAAGTGCATCCTGGAGCCTCCCCTCACAGACAGGCAGACACACACACACACACACACACACACAGGTTCAAGCTTCAGAGAAGCTGACTAACAGTGTGTATGAATAAAGGCACAGTGCAGAGACCCATTGTGCAGGTCCATTTTGGCAGATATCTACACACAGCCCTCCGCTGCTGTGCTGTACGCTATGCTGGGAACTGCATTCACAGGGTATGCACCCCTCGGGTAGGGGTGGGGGGGTGGTACTGTTGGGGATACAAAAGGCCCAGTGTTCCTCTACTCTGTGTGTGTGCGTGCATGTGTGTGGAAAAACCATAAGGTGACAACAGCTTTGCGTGGCATGTGGCCTTTCTGTCACACATTCACAGGCACACATACAGACTGAAACACAAACTCTAGTGCTCTTTGGTCCACTGACTGCGGTCCTGCTCATATCCAAATGCCTAACCTGATGCGTTGCATTCCTCAGCTGGTTAAGCTGTAACCAGATGATTAATAGTAACCATTTGAGTCTTTAATGTCTGTTTTGTTCTTTTCCTACCTCTATGAATAGCGGCATTCCTGTGCTGTGTGCTCAGCAGGTACGTGGGCCTGTGTGCACAGAGCCTGTTTTTGCTCGGGGGGGGGTGTTGGCCCAGTTTTCCATGTGACTTCAGGTGTGTGCAGGTCGTCGCTTGAGACCGCCCCCCTAAAAGCAACTGTAGATGCATAGACATCGACAAAAAGAAAAACGCCTGTTTTAACTTCACCTCCCAAAATGTTTTTGCCTTTCATCGGATTTATCTGGACTGGGGTTAGGATTAGGTCGATGGTGAGTTTGTATGAAGACGTGCAGACAGATGTGAAAGTGTGTGTGTTTGTTTGATGAGTTGCAGAGTAATGTTGACTCAGTAAAATGTGCGGCAGGGAAGCAGAGTCCTTCCTGCTTATTCCTGTGACACACACACACACACACACACACACACAGAGCTGTCGTATATCAGCTGAAGCAGCCCCATCAGGCCGGTCCAGTGTGTCACACAGTAAATATCAGCCTGGGCTAAAACTTCAGACCAGCATTCTACAGTAGAATCGAACAGCATGGAATTTACAGCCTGGCTGTTTAAAGGGTCAGCACATCGCCTCTATGGCACATCGCCTCTATGGCACATCGCTGTCTCTAGCACTCTCATGCCAGCTTGGATCAGGTGTCCAGCATTGAATTTGCAGTGGAAACTAGACCCATGGAAATGCCCATCTGGCTGTTGGGATGGGGGGGGGGTTCAGGTGCAGGCCGTTACCTGAAGGTGTGCCGACACTGCTGTGACCACAAAGCCAGACACCCTACAGACTGTCACCGGATGTGTTTGACGTCTGCAAAACTCGGTCAGTGCTTGGCAGACCGACGCTGGCAGTGTGAAAGTGTGTGAGGGAGTGTGTTTGTGCATGACATACAGTATGTGTGTGTGTGTTCAGTGCAGTGCTGACAATGTTTGAAATTCAGACCGGGCGGTCGACTTTCCCATAATCCATAGTGTGTGGGGTGCACTCAGAGAAGGCAGGTCCAATTCTTATTGATGCTGAAATGATTAGCCAATCAGAGCATATTTCCTGTGTTTCCAAGGGCCTATAGAATCCTGGCGTTTGGAGGATGGCTGCGAGGGCGAGAGGCCTACTCCATCATTCATCAGGAGTTCAGAACACATTGCCTTTTTCTCACATCAACTTCGGAGTTTGCTGTTATTAACCGAGTAGCTCAGGCTGCAGTCTGATGAACCATTTTCAGCTCTGTTAGAGGACAGTTGTGTGAAGCAGCATTTGTTTTAGTACTTTAATGAATTGCATATTCATTCAGAAGAGAGTTTAACACATTACTGATTATACTAGTAACCAGCTGTGATTGTAGTGTGAGGTTCCCAGGCAGGGTGGCGGGGGGCAATGTCTAAGTATGCATCTGCTTTACTGTGTAACCTTGACTGTTTAACAAGCAAAATCAGGCTAAAAAACATTATTTTTTTAGCCTGAAGGATCCTCAACTGTGTCTGATCGCTGTCTGCCTGTCTGTCTCTGCCCAGCTTTGAGGTGAGGGTTTGCCATGTGTGGCCGTATTACATAGCCCTCCGTGCTCAAAAACAATAGCTCATGCTGCGCCATGCCCAGTTACCATAGCGACAAGGGGCACCGAGGGGACGCCAAGTGGGCCACGGACTGAACCGGCCCCAGCCAGACAGAGTGGAGCCATGCAGCAGCTCTTCCGCCTGGTGCTGCGCCAGAGGGACTTGTCCCGGGCAGGTGACCTCTTTTCCTTGGAGGACGCCGAGATCGAGGATTCCCTCTCTGAGGCCCTGGAGGAGATCAAGGCCATATCCTGCTCTCCGGTGTGGACCTCCCCGCCAACCAACTCCCATCAAAGCCCAGTTCAATCCACCTGCCTTCATTTCCCACACTGCAGTTTCCCAGCATGCCTTATTCAGTTGAAGCACACTGCAGTTTCCCTGCATGCCTTATTCAGTTGAAGCACACTGCAGTTTCCCTGCATGCCTTATTCAGTTGAAGCACACTGCAGTTTCCCTGCATGCCTTATTCAGTTGAAGCACACTGCAGTTTCCCAG
>JABFEB020000036.1:1423667-1440628 GCA_019775895.2 Stomatorhinus ivindoensis | reverse complement strand
CGGTGCACACTGACCCTACCCCCGATGTGTCCCTGCAGAAGGACGACCCTGACGATGGGCCCATCGAGCTAAGCAAAGTGCAGAGCGTGAAGGCGGTGGTGCGGAAGCGCAGGGACAGCGGGCTACCGCGCGCCTTCGAGATCTTCACAGAGAGCCGCACGTATGTGCTGAAGGCGCCGGACCAGCAGCGCACTGAGGAGTGGCTACAGTGCATCAATGTGGCCGTGGCACAGGTTCGGGAACGCCAGCACCAGGAGGCCACCACCTACCTGTGACCTGCCCAGAACCCTCAACCTGTGACCCATACAGAACCAGCTGTCTGTGACCTATCGAGATACACTGATCTGTAACCCATCAAGAACCACCTATCTGTGACCTGCCCTGAACCGTGAACCCGCGACCCATCTAGAACCACCTACCTGTGACTTATCCAGAACCACCAAGAACTGACCCGTCCAGAACCACATACATGTGACCCATCCACAACTACCTACCTATAATTTGTCCACCTATTTCAAAACCACCTACCCTGTGGTGCCCTGTATGTCCAGTGTTACCCGGAACCAGATCTCAGGCACCTGTGTGTGAGAATGTGTTCTCAGTGTTAGACCAAGGCATGCTGCTCAATTAGCGAGTGATCTGCAATTAGCAAAGGACACAGGGAGACAGAAGCAGCAGGGAAACATCTACCTGGAAATTACCTTCCATTAGCAGGACTAACAATACCAGCAGCCAGAAGGTTCAGGTTCAGAAAGTCCAAATCCACACCAAAGCTTAGTTTCAGCCAAGCAGTTGTGACTATGACTCTTTATACTCAACTGGATGGTTGAAACAAAACCTTGATCTGGATTCATGCTTTCTGGACCTGAACTTTCTACCTCTGACGCTCGTACAGGCCTGGTTATGGCGTTGGCGTGCAGATGTCAGGCTTCTGAGGCACATACGCCCTTGGGGTACTATAGGTCACTTCCCATGTGACAGGAATCACGCTGCGGACACAGAATGCAGCCCTCAGGTCAATCAAACTCATCTGCGTTTAACAATGGCCAAGTCATCTGAGAACACAAAGCACTCTTTTTTTCCCCCCCTCAGTTGATCATGAAACAAAAAGTCTGACAATGTTTTGAGACTCCGGCGGACATCTTGGCTTGTACACCGTGCAGCGATGATCTTTTCAAAAATAACTCCCGAAGAGAAACCGCAATCTTGGTCGAACAAGCACTTTTTCGGGAAACGCTGACCTTTCCCTGCTGGGTATAATAACTCCCAGGCATAAACACGCTGAATGAAGGTGGGCTGCATGAGCGAAGGAGAAAAAGCGTCCATGATTTAGCTCTTCAGTTGAGTTCGACGAGAACAAGGAAGCAGTGACATTGAAGCGAGAGGACGGACCACCTCACTTCATTAGCTGCTTAACTACCCCATGTCTAATTAGAAACCAGTCTTCCAGTTTCCCCTATCAGCACAGAATCCCACTCTGCATTATCCTTACCCATAATGCCTTGCTCAGTGTTTGTCATGCTGCAGTTGGCCTCTGATTAAGGCTGCAACAGCACAGTCCTACTCTAATCAGAGCTCGATCCATATAATAGGGTCGTGCGGCTGGGGATTTGACCACGCTGCATTGCCAGAAGATCATGTGCTTCTCCCTATAGTTTAATACCTCCTAGAGTTTCGTTTTGGGCCAAAAAATATACATGCCTAAATAGCCCTGTCAAGGCAGCCTTACCAAATGCCTGAACATAGAGATAGTTAAAAGCATTGTTTAAATTCTCCTTGTATGGAAACCAGGCACTGGACCCACAGAGACTATCGCTATGTACACACAACGGTATGTGTTAGATCATGCAAATGACGCTGAAGAGTGCTGCAAGTAGGAATGGAGATGGCTTGCAGCAGTGCTGTTCAAATTACGGTCCTCATCACGGTCCTGGTTTTCCAGCCTTCCTATACTGGTGAGCCAGGTGTGAAGCCTCTGGCCAATCAGAATCAATAATTATTAACCTACCTACCTGGGAGAACTGAAAACAAGGTGTGGATTTGGAATCGAAGGCCGGATTTGAATGATTTACTGATACTTTCCACAATTTTACTTTTAAAGGACAAAGACTGAAGGACAGAATCAAAGCTGAATATATTCTTTACTTTTAGTTGCAATTAAATTGTAATTAGTCACTTTACTAATGCACTGTGAATTAGCGGTTTTCATAGCACACTCGTGAAGCCTGTGGTGTGTGTAAGGAAACTGAGCGTCACACTGAGTGTGCTGTGTTGATTTAGATGGAAAATTAGTTTATGACTTAGGAGTGTCCTGTAAACTCGGTTTATGTGTTTCTGGCTGTCTCTGTCGTCGGAACAGCGTCACTGTGTTCCATTTTCAATGACAATAACAAAATACTAAACCCGCAATTGCAGGGCAGGGTAATGGGATGCTCCAGCGGCCTGAACACACTGTGGCTGCACGCTGGCCCATGCTGGTCTGCGCAGTGTTTGGGGTGCAAGCCTTCAGCAAAAGGCATGAACGTGAATGAACAAATCGTGTTTTAGGATCAATGCTCACTCTTCCAATAAAAGCCTGTATTTTCAGCATGTGTCTGCTGCCGCTGTGTGGGTGGTGTTGTAGCTGACCTGGCACCTGTGCCTGTAACCTTGTGACCCCCATCAAGAGCCTGTCTCCATGGGTGCACATGACCTTTGACCCTTGACCTTCATCATATCTTGTGTGACAGAAAGAAGTATTCATACATAGCGCAGGATATATAACCATAAAATTGTGAATATTCAGGACAACACAGATATGGTTTGTCTGTGGAGAGGTCCTTGTGGTGCAGACTAGGCTAATGTTGCCCCCTTGTGGATAGCTTTTGAATTTCATAGGCATGATTTCATATTCATTCAGGTTAGTCTTTTTTTTGTTACAAGCTACTCTGTAGACTTTAGTGAGGGTTGTGAAAAGACATGTCAGAATATTTAAATGCCAAATGCTGAAATTTATTCTAAGCCTTGACGCACTTCTAAAAGTCTTTTGCCCTGATGACAGAGGATGACAAAGCTTTGGATCGGTCTTTGAGTATTAAATACTAAAGGGAAGACTTTGAGTACTGAGCCTCAAGTTAAATTTTCTGCTGCTTTGCAAGATGTGTGAACTTCACACAGCATCATCAGGCCGGAGAGGGTCGCCAAACACCTTCACATGAAAACGCAGTCACACTTACAGCAGGTGTTTTTAATACTCAAAGGCTTCATTAACTGCTATATGGCTTATAAAAAGCAGCAATCATCACAGGCAGTTGTTGAGTGAAAAGGCTGTTAGCCCCGCCCACACCTAAATCACATCCACGGTGGCACCATCTGTTTCAACTGTCCATTGACAATGAACTGTCACTGCTTTATACAGCATCAGCCAAGACACTTCATCATTCACACCTTCATTTTAAAGTTTGGCAAGCAAACACTCATGGGAGTTTTACGTACACAAAAATGTTCCGAGGGTAGAACGAAAAATGATTGGTTCAGAGAGATAACCAATCAGATTGTAGAGGTGGTGGGCCCAAGCCACTAGAGGAGGCGGAGACCAAGATATCTGATTGGTTGGTCCTGCCTCCTCTGGTTGCTTAGTTATTCTGATTAGTTATCTCTCTGAACCAATTGTTTTTCCTTCTGCCCTCATAACATTTCTGTGTAAGTAAAACTCCTGTGAACCAAGCAAACAGGCAAGAAGCCAGATGCAGAACAGACCAGAATGGACCGTTACTGCCAAGAGTTGCTCATCAGCCCATCTGCTCCCATGTGATCTAACCCAACTTCAAATATCAGTATTTAACCAAGGTTCCCTCAGCCCAGGATGGGGGGGAGGGGGGGGGGTCAGCAATAGAACCCCCCCCCCCCACCAGCTGGACAGTTCCCTCACATTGCTGAGCGGGCTGGATCAGGACCTGACGGCCCAGAGCAGATGCAGTGCTCCATCATCAGAACTTAATGACACTTCATGCTTTTCAGCCAGAGCAGATCGACGCCGCTTGGCATGTGTGATGAGTGGAGGGCGGATTTTATAAAAAGCAACTCATTTATTTAAAACTCACACAAGTGCCCTGCATCTGATATTTCTGTTTTGGGGGAGGGAATGAGATTTAGCTAGAACAGACCTCGAATAGCACCCATCAATGTGCCGTCACCACCACAGTTACCACACAGGCACGCCATGCACGTGGGGGCATATTCCAGCCATCTTTCGCACAGCATGCTGTAGAATACCTTGCTCTTACCTGCCCCATCTCAGCGGTCTAACCCAGTTACCAAGAGAACCAGTCAGGATCTCCACACCAAAAACACAATGACGATGGCTGGAGCTGCAAGCCTCTGTGTCCCCAAGCACATCAAGAAATTCTGAGTGCTTCCACCTGCCACTGCTATTGGCACACCCACCAGGTCAGAATGAATCATCTGAGGTTTCACATCTCTTATTTTGGGCCTGGAAGGATGCCAAAGGCGTGTAATGTAGACATATTCATTACGATGAAGAAGAAAACAAACAAATAAGGGATTAAGTAACTGGGGCACCAATCATTCTATACATAGTTTGATACTCCTGGGTTAATCTACCACTAAGATCACATTCCACACATTCTGAGGAGCTGAAAAATACCTCACAACGTTTTAACGTTTCTGACACTCACGCGATTAAAAACAAAATATTTATGGTATGTTAAAGAAAACCCTTGTTGGCTTCCTTTTCTTTCTATAGGTGGTTACGTCACGCGTCCGCTCGCTCGAAACCACCTGCACGACGCAATGAACACGTTCAGTGGGTTTCCCACAATGCATTTCGCGTTTAGCGGACATTTTGGCGGAGTGATATGTTCAAATGTGAGCGGAGCAGAAGTGCATATTCCTGGAAACTACGTCAGTGGAGCTTCCCCTGTCAGTGACTCAAGTCAGTTGATACTCAAAATGCTGTTAAATGTGATACGAAGTAAATTAAAAGGCGTTTTAGGTAGCTGTTAAAAGGTGCATTTTTTGGAAAAAAAGTGACAATTTTTACTAACAATTTAATTTGTACTATTTGGCAGATTTCTGAATCATTATGATAACGTGTATATGTACCAAGTCCTTCTGCGCTTTTGTTCCCAAAAAGGTGTTTCGTACTTACTAGTTATATCAGGAGTGTAAGTAGTTCCAAGTCGTGGGGTCCAATTTTCATTTTACTGCTGGTACTTTTCTAAAATTACTGAACACAGTTCTACATATACACGTTGGACTTTTAAAATTACTTTTGAAGCAGGGAAATACATGAAAATCTTTCTACCAAGACACTTCCCAAAGGAAGAACCTTGTGATGCAGTGTGCTGATTTACATATGACCTAAACGCAAACTGATCCGACAGCTAACAGTAGCTTTTCCTTTATTTTGCCTATTTGCCGACGTGCCAACGTCATGTGTCGATGTATTACACAAAGTAAACAAACGTGACTTGGTAGAAGCATCGTTTTAAATGTCAATGATTTATTTGTATTAGTATTTCGTGCTAACATGCCCCGTGTTGTTATTGTTTTTAATATAACATTGTGACAAACAATAGAAACAAACTGGAAAACAGCGTGGTGCGATGCGCCTCAACAAAACTACCTAAACACAACTAGGGTGGTTCTGAGACTCCAGTCAGATGTAAGCATTATTCAGTTTAATCAGTCTTGGGCATCTTCAATCCGTCCGTATCTCTAGCGTGCTGATGCGGCTTTAAACAGAGAAAATCGCGGCGCTCTAGTTTGTTTATTACTCAATCTGTCCGAGGGAGGGTCGCGGATGTGCACAATCTCTGAGCGGCGGCGTTCCGGCGTGCGTGCGTCACGGGCGCACAGTCACCTCGCGCTGCGTTTTCTCAACGGTCGTCGCGTTGTGCTCCAGGCTGAGGCGAAGATGGCCGCCGGTTCCTTCTCTGCAGTCGCTAATACCTCCACTAACAATGAAGGCATCCTCATCGGCGACAAGCTGTACTCCGAGGTCTCTCTCACGATCGACAACTCGCTCATACCGGAGGAGCGGCTTTCGCCGACTCCATCTATGCTAGACGGCCTCGACCTCCAGACCGAAACGGACCTCCGTATCTTGGGGTGCGAACTAATCCAGTCTGCCGGTATTCTTCTTCGGCTGCCTCAGGTATGTTTAAATACCCAGACTATCGTATGTTCTCCGTGGTATAATTTTCATTAATTTAAAATGATAACGCAGTCTCAGGAATAGTTAGGTAACATCAGTCACGATTAACGCCGGTTTCATTTTTGGCTTAATATAAACATTTGTCAGTATATATAAAACCAAGTTTCTCCTGGATTATCCATTTAAATTTTGTAAAAATTAATGTAGTTGTTTACATGCCTTTTCGGGATATAAAAATCGGCGTAATAGTGTCTCCAGCATAACGACAAAAACAAAATGGCGGCGCCGCACCGTGGGCTGCGGATATCGAGGGCCAGCGCTTCACCGGCCTATGCTTCTGCTTTCCAGGTGGCCATGGCTACGGGGCAGGTACTTTTCCACCGTTTCTTCTACTCCAAGTCTTTCGTCAAACACAGTTTCGAGGTAAGTCTGCCTGCGGCAACCCGGCTCTCGCTGCATATCCGGAGGAGGGGGGGGGCGCGGTGCGGCCCGGGCCGCCATGTTGTGTTAGCTGTTAGCCGCTAGCTCTCAACGCATGGGGTGATAGAAGGTAATGAGGGATTATACACTGGCCGACGAGCCGGCACTTAGGTTGCCTGCAAATCCCGCCTTGGCATTCATTTGTACCACCCGGCTCGGCTGAGTAATTTTCCAAAATGGCCGTGTGCGTTTCGGGTTACTGGAGTGCCCAGGCCGGCGTGTGGGCGGGCTGTCTGCTTTTCTGCATGCGGCCCACCGGCGCCGATTGGGATCCCCTGGTCCCATCAGCTAGGATTTGTTTCGGAACGTGTTTTCTGTGTCCCTCATTTCCAGATTGTGGCAATGGCTTGCGTGAACCTGGCTTCTAAGATCGAGGAAGCGCCGCGCCGGATACGAGACGTGATCAACGTTTTCCACCATTTACGGCAGCTCAGGGCCAAGAGGTAAGCGACCCCTTCCTGCCCTCCCCCCACCACAACTTTTGAAAGTGCTGCCCCTTAAACTTCTGTTCCAACACCAAATTCATTCCTTTCCAGTGTAGGAAGCTTTTTAGTTGAAACAATTTGACGTTTATTGCCTAATCTGATATTAGTAGAAACTGCCTGAACTTTTGTAAGTATTACTTTTCCGCCTGATTTAGACCCATTTATCATACGTGCTTTGCTCTTCTGCACTCTGTTTCCCAGTCCCATAGGCAAAGGGGGTTTCTGCTGTACTTATTGTGTATTGAACAGTAGTAGGGAACACTGAGCTTTCTCTGCTTTATCCCTTTTCCTGTGCAATTGAAACATTTTGGTAGCGCTTTCAGCTTATTAGTTGACAGTGCTCTGAATTAAAATGGGCACCATTTTCACAACTGTCATTGGACAACTGTCTGGTGTGTGCTTAAGAAGAATCTGTTTTGTGTTAAACCAGGACTGTGGCATTAACTTAAGTTCTCTTTTCCCCTTGCAACCAACTAACAGCGACCAGCTACATTTACCAATGCCTGGGTGATGTGGAATGGTACGTAGAGATGAAGCTGTCGGCATGGCAACAGTGAGCGAAGTGTTGCATTCCCCCTCCTCCCGTGGGAGAAGCCAGTGGTCTGACAGCGGGTCACTGGAATCGGGGATGACAGGTTGGCCACTCCTTCCAGGCGTCTGGGAAACTCCTGTATCTCAGTCTAAGCTTTTGTCCCAGCTGCCAGCGCTTGTGGTAACTTCCATCTTAGAACAACATTGTCACTGCAGTCAGACTGCCATGCCCTTCACAGGAAATCAGGCATGGCTTTTGTTTTTGTATATCTAGTGTTAGATTTTACATATGGGCCACTGAACTAGAGCTTTTTTTCTGCTCAGGAACATTTTAAACTTAATATTTTGCATGCATTAATCCTGCAGACAAACAAAAGTCATGCTTTCTGGAAAACACCCACAATCACTCCTAGTGCCTTACATTTGTCTTTCACAAAAGTCATGTTTGGTGTTGGTTTCATACCGCTTTTTGCTGTGTTGGCTGTTTAATTTCTCTCTGAACTTGCAGGTCATAATCTAGAACAGTTGCATTTCTGTCAGTGATTTTTCTGCTATTTTGGTTATATTAAATTGCTTGTGCCTTCAAACCTTAAGTGGTTCAGTCATAGAAGTTTGAGTTCCAGTCAGAAAAGTGTTTAAATGGCAGGCTGAGAAATCACATTAAGGGATGTGCTGTATTGTATTTTTGTGACTTCAAAGAAGTGTGGTAAAAAGGTGAGATGTTGTGAGAATGAATTTATAAGTGCCCATATTTCCATGTTATTTTAATTATATACAGTTCAGTTCTCAGGAATTGTCTGTTAATCTCCAAATGTTTGCTGTGAAGGTGCATTAAGATTATTGATTACCCTTCTTTTTACTTTGATTGCAAAGTGCCTTAATTGTTTTAAAGCTGTAGTTGTGGATATGGAAGAAACAGACCTGTTGTCTTTTAATGGAGTAATTCTTTAGTCATTCTCACTAACTGTTCTGTGCAGTTGCCAGAAGTCTGGTTAAGCAGATGTATAGTTTTCTGTACCTATAACAAGATCTGTTTAGAGCAGTTTTATTGTATAGAATTTGGATGTCTTTTTTGTTGCATTGAGAAATGTTTTGCAGATCAGGCATTATGGTGGACATGACAATGTGCTGTCCTGCTGGGAGTTTAAGGTTGGGCTGCTGTGGAAGCTGCGCTCCAATTTACCTTGTGGTTACTGCTGAAGCTGGGTGGTTTGGTCAGTTTCTGCATGGGCAGCTGGATTCAAAAGCTTCCACTGAAGTTACAGGAGTCAAAAAGTTAGGACCTGTTGCCTTTAGTTGGTTGAAAGGGGAAAAACAGGAGTAAAGAAAAATATTTTTGTTGGATGTTTACCTGGGAGACATTATTTTCCTTTTGCAAATCAGGAGTGCAAGTCCACTGATCCTGGATCAGAACTACATTAACACCAAAAATCAAGTCATTAAAGCAGAGCGGCGAGTTCTGAAGGAGCTGGGCTTCTGTGTTCACGTCAAGCATCCGCACAAGGTGGGTCATATGACACGTTACAGTTTTTACATGGCGACTGGCATTGAGCCTTCTGCCAAGCTCTTGGTGGAGTATACTGCAGCGCCAGTGGGTCTCTCACTGCGCACCTGTTCTGTGGTGTGTGTGGGCCAGAATTCTAACTTGCTGCAGTTTGCATGTTTCATTTTTGGGGACAGGAGATGGGTGGGTTGGGCTACTGTTAGACTTCAGGCTCTTAACGGATTGCAGTTGACTGAAGGTGCATAAAGTCTGCTGTCTGTTTCAGATCATTGTAATGTACCTTCAAGTCCTTGAATGTGAGAAGAACCAAACGCTCGTTCAGACCGCCTGGTGAGTAGATGATCACTTTGGACTGTTGCTTGGTTCAACTTTCTGTAAAACTGCAGTTCTGCATCTCATGGAATTTCTTATTCAGACTTTCTCTTGTGTTGTGACTTAAGTCTGATTTTCATTTATACGTTTAAATGGAGAACTCAGTTTAACTTTGTCCTTTCTTTCTACTCTTTGATTAAAGGGTAGTCCATGATGGTAAGTCTCATAAAGAACCTCTGAACTCTGCTCCTCCAACCACATGACCTCAGGAATCTCCCCCCATTGGCTTCCCTTCTCGAGACAGCCAATCCAGTGAGAGCTCTCTGCCGAGATTCACTGAAGGGGTCCTTTACCATCTGGAAACATCATCTTATTTTCTTTGGGTGTCAAAAGGATTTGTATTTTTTGTTTGCTTCCAGGTGTAATTTTTTGTAGTTCTGTAGAATTAAACTTGCTATTTTTCTAAATGCGTAAATGCAACCAAGCAGTAAACATAGCAAACGTTTTTTAACTATTTTTCTGAGTATACTTTTTGAATGTAGATAAACTGTAATGCTATATTGTTGTTGCATTCTATACCTGATGTGGTCTCTAGAGATGTTTTTCAGGATTCCTCCCTCTAAGGCTTTGTCTCCCAGGATCCTGTTCTGTCGTCATCAGCCTTTACGCAATCAGTGTCCCTTGCACTAGAAAAAAAACAATCGTGACCCACCAAAGTAATCCAGAAATTCCCCAATACATTTTTTCTTCCCTAAAACAAGTTGTAGATCGCAAATTTTTTGGCTTTCATGCACGGCATATTAGCGCCAACGTCATTGGGATTTTCAGCTGGTAGCTTATCTTGTGTGACCTCTGGTCTCTTGATGGAGACGGTGGTAGAGCATGGCGCAGCGTACAAAGCCACATCCACCTTGTTTGCACATCTATAATCTTGCCTGTTTGGAGCTTTTATGTCCCCCCCCCCCCCCCAGTGTCCCACATTTGGTGTATGGCCTGTTTTATTATAGCTACTTTAGGTGCTTTTTTTTGGCCAGTGTCTTATAGCAACAAAGGAACCTGCAGGTCTCACCAGTCTGTGTGAAGCCTACAGGCTCTAAGAAGGACAGTGTTTGAGCACCTCTCTGGATTTTTTTGCAGTTTAAGCTCTAATCCTTCATTATGCATACTGTAGCAATGCATATACATGCTAAAAGCTACTGAGGAATCTCTAGTAATATCAATTTGTCATGACACCCCCTTCCCCCAAAAGGAGCCCATTTTGCATGCTGGTGTCAACATGGGTATTAGATGGTGTTTTCAGTCTCTGAACGGCACAGCAAATTTTTTGCCGCCAATGGCACAATTCCCTTTTGGCAGAAAGGTGTGTGGAGGATTGCAGGAAAGAAAGGACAAAGCTAAATTGAGTCTCCATGACGATAAAAGAAATGTATCCTATGTTGTATTAGAAAGTCAGGAAGTTACTGTTGCAACAAGGCTGTATGTGTGTTTCGTTTTGTAGGAATTACATGAACGACAGCCTTCGGACAAATGTGTTTGTGAGGTTTCAAGTGGAGACCATCGCCTGTGCCTGCATTTACCTCGCTGCCCATGCTCTACAAGTGGGTTCCACATAGCTCTGCTTTCACTCTAGTCTTCAGTGGCCCTGCTCTTTAGAATATTTCTGGCTTATTTGCAGACTCATCTCTTGTAGGCAGTCCCCGCTTGACGCTCCGCCCATTTACTTACACTGTCTTTCTCACACCTAGATGGCCCTCCCTACTAAGCCACACTGGTTTCTACTCTTTGGAGCCACTGAGGAAGAGATTAGAGACATTTGTATCACCACTCTGAAACTCTACACTAGGAAAAAGGTGAGCTTTTGCCCCCCCCCCCCTGTTGCTGGGGACACCCTAGGCACCCTGCATTTGTTCTTCATTTAGGTGATTTTTTTTTCTTCATTCTAATCTTTGCTTGCTCCTCTCCAGCCTAACTATGAGTTGTTGGAGAAAGAGGTAGAAAAGCGAAAGGTGGCCCTGCAGGAGGCCAAGCTTAAGGCTAAGGGACTGAACCCAGACGGCACCCCCGCCCTGTCCACCCTGGGGGGCTTCTCTCCGGGATCCAAGCCATGTAGGTTTCAGTGGTCCACCTTGTCTTCGTTCCTCCACTTGCCTCTTTTAGGGGGCTAAGCCTCGCTGCTTCCATTTTTTCCAGGTTCTCCGAGAGAAGCAAAGGGGGATGAGAAGTCTCCAAATCCACAGGTGCTGAAAGCAGTGAAAAAGGAAACAGAAGACAGACCACAGAGCTCTAAGAGTCCGCACAACGGGTAAGTCTGTGAGGGCAGTAGTTCTGTGTCCCCCCTCATGGAGTGTATTTGTGTTGGATTTCAGAAGACTATTCAAAATTTGACATTTTGTCCATCCAATGTCTCAGTCTCAGGAAGGAGAACAAGTTGAACCGCAACAGCAGGAGTGAGAGTCGGTCACGCTCCAGGTCTCGGTCACGCTCCCGTTCACCTCGCAGGCAGTAAGTCCCCCAAACCCCTTAGAAGCTACTCTTGAGGTCAGATGACCTAAAGAATGGCCTATTTCCGATTTAATTTTCCAGGCAATCTTTGTTCTCCTGTGTCTGGAAGTGAATTTCGGCCTTTATGCTCACGCAGCTACAACACACGGCGAAGTCGCTCGGGGACCTACAGCTCACGCAGCCGGTCACACAGCCGAAGCCCGTCACCTCGGCGTCACCAGAACCACACCTCGCCGCCCCAGCTGCTTTTGCCGCACCTGAAGCCCAAGCACCGGGCTGACGAGCTCAAACTGCAAGGTCGGCATGGACACAAGAGGAAGAAGTCGCGTTCACGGTCTGCTAGCAAGTCCCGTGAACGGGAGCGGGAGCGCGAACGTGACAGGGTCACCTCCGAGCCCACTTCAAAGAAACACAAACATGAACGCAGTAGTGGCGGCCACCATAGGGACCGGCGGGAACGGTCCCGCTCGTATGATCGTGCACACAAGAGCAAGCACCACAGCAGTGGTCACTCTGGCCACAGTCGACACCGGCGCTGAAGCCTGTCCTGTGGTCTGGCTGGAAGGGGCGGGGCATGTAGGGCCTTCCTTCCCCGTCTGCTCTGTGATTGGCTTGTTCTGTTGCTATCATCTGCGGACCTTTAGGTGTAAAGTTATGAACTTGAAACTACATATTTACAGTGTAAAGATGGCTTATTGCCAACATATTACAATGAATGCTTTGATTTATAAAAGCAACCGGTAATAGCCGGGGATGGGGGGGGGTAAAACAATTCAGGAAAGACATCAAGATTTTGCACAGTTTAAAGTGAATACCTGGACTGTTCGTTTTGCTTTTCCAGGCATACGTATGTATACAGGAGTTTGCTGTACAGATGCGAGAAAACGGGGTCCTCTTGACATAATAGACCTTATTTTTTTACAGCTGACTGCAGACACTTGATTTCTGACCTCTTTTGTTAGAATCGTGGTGAATTTGTTACACTGGTTTTTAGTCTGCACGTGTTCATGTCTGATTTTTACTCAATAAAAAAAGTGATTCTGATATCTCTCTTTGGTCTAGCTTGTAAGTCAGGGTTCTGTTCATGAAACCTGGTCAGCAAGTCTTTGCTATGGACAATAAAATGTGCCATTGCAACCCACTAAACAGGTGATTTCTGGTGATCTGTTTTGTGATGCAGTATGAATTGTCAAACGGCTTACTCCATCCAGACTGGCTTCCAAATCTTGTCAAGACTGCTGCGCCTAACAGCCTGTAGAGGGTGCTGTGGTTTCCTTGACTGGGCAGTGTGCAGATGGGAACAGACCAGGAAATCTTCCTGAAACTGTAAGCTTAAAATCATTTTTGGAGAAATCAGTCCTAATTTGGTGATGGGAGGAAAAAATCTGTCCTCTTATTCACATAAATGCTTAATGAATGAATGTTCAGTTCACATTAGAAAACTCCAAGGTTTCACTTTCCAAGAACTGCAGAATGCTGTATAATTATTCTCCTACTCTGTTGCAGCTAAGCAGTTTCTGTTTTGACTCATCGGTTTGAACCCTGAAATGCAACTGCAAGAAAGATCACTTCTATATTGTGGTTGTTAAACGCTTTTATTTAAAAATGACGATAGAGGGTGCTGCTGGGTAGGATAAGGTGTGACTTCTCTGGATAGCATGGAACCTTTCTTTTAAATCACCTTTCCCCACTCAGAACGCTGGGACCCCCTTAGGGCTGTAGCATGTTTGCGATAGTGAAGCGTAGGAGTGATGTTGGAAATGTACCTTCCCTGTAAATTACAGTATTGTCATCAAAGAATTCCCAGAAACTGCCCTCGTTGCTGTGTGCGTTTGCTTATTTGATCATTTAGTTCAAAATTGCTCATATAAGAATAATGGTGAAAGGAATGGTACAATAGAGCCCCTCTTGGGGGTTTGAGCTACCGCTTCCAACATTGTCTAGACCTCAGTATTTTCTCAGGATCGGTGGAGGATGTGTTCTGGGGGGGGGGAGGGCAGCCTGACTCTCACACTCAGAAAGCTCTGAGCTCTGCCAGAGGCAGAAACAAACTGGCTGTATTTATAACATGAGTCTTGTTTAAGGATGGATATCAGACACTGGACCCATGTTTGATCCTATTTCTATCACAGACATGGAACACAAAAGTAGAACAAAAAAAAAATCACTCATACTGCGACATTAAACATGCTATGAACGGCACCCACGCTGCTGGCTGTGGGCTTGATGGCTGGGAAGAGACAGACTGCTGCTTTTGCAGACTGGCACAGCGGAAGGTGCGAACGTGTACCTGCTGAATGAGACAAAAGACTCTTCAAGACATATTTCTTTTCCGGTCGCTATATTTCTTGCTTTTCCAGTCCTGTTTTTTTCTTGGCACTGGGTGGCGTCTGTTGGCACACAGCATGCTCATAGTTGGCATTTGACCTGGTTGGTGCATCAGGAGTTTCCATTTGTGGGAACAGTACCCAACCCCCCCCACCACCTCCCAATGTCATTCACCCCCACTGTGGCACAACAATCTTCTGTTATATAATCAGTAAAAAAAAAAAAACACGTTCTGCCCGGCAGTTATTCTTTCTAACAGTGTATTTGGTCAGCAGTGTGTTTTGTTTATCTAAAACGGTGCTGATGGCTCTATGCAGACTTCCTGTGCTGGAACAGTGTGAGCAGGCACAGAACCCCAGCACAGTAGTGTGGCTCCACTGGATGTTTTCCTTGCTTTGCTGAACCTTTCCCACAGTCCAGGTGATGTAACGATAAAAGGGCAAGGGACCCTGCGTTCTTCAACCGCCACAGTTTTGCGATGACAGTAGAAATGACCTGCGGCCAGGTGAAAGGGACCGAGGCCTTTTCTGGCAGCGGATTAAAGGGGCGAGGACAACAAAGGCAGCACAGGAAAGCGCAGAGCGGCTGCTCGCAGCAGTTTGTTTACAGTTTGCGGCACGGATGAAAGGGCTGGGGGGTCACAGGGCAGCGGCGCAGCTGCCCTGCGTGTGAGAGCACAACACCTACGTCACGCTCCGTGCAGCCAGGGCGCCCCGATTGTGGTACGGGTCCAGGACTGTGTGTGCTTGTGGGGTGTGGGGGGGTTCACGCTGCCAGTATGTTATTAAGTTTACAGATTGCTTTACTGACTGTATTTTTTGTTGCATTGACCATAGCGGATTTTCATTAAGCATGTTTCAGTCAATGGAGGTGTCATGTGACGGGCCATAGATTGACTGATTTCATGGTTGGGGTCGGGGGCATTGCAGATTTTTGTCCATCTCACCTGAGGGAATTACAGCTTACCACTCCCACCCCCCAAAAACATGTACAGGAAGTGAGAGAGAGGGCTGCCCAGGGGAGGGTCATTCTTAGACCCAGCAGGAATGACCGTAATGAGTGATATTGATGCGATCGGCTGAATCAGAGGTTAGCCAGAGTTTCTACACTTTGACTTGGGACGTCTGTCCTCCAACACCAACCGGATGAGGCCTGTCCAGTCGTGATGAATCCACTGTCCCACTCACACAGCCCAGAACCAGTCCTGACAAGCCGTGACCTGCCCAAGGCCTCCCAGGCGTGACCTAGTCGTCATCACCCTGGGACAAAGATTAACAGCAGTGAGCTTAGGAGTGGTCAGGACGCCCCGTGCCTCACAATACCAAAGACCATGTGAAGCGCAGACAGTGAAGGAACATGCTCATGACTGCTTCAGAAAACAAAGGGAGCTCATTCTCTGATAGGGTCATTAAAGCGTGCTTGTGTTTCATAAGGCTGCCTGCCAGTCATGTCATGCCCCTCCCCCACACCCAATTAAATCAAATTAAATTAATTGGAAGCATAACATGTTGTGATGCTTCAGTTTGCTGCTCGCAGCTCTGAGTATCTTGGTAAGAGGCCGGCAGAGCGAGCGCTCGGAGAATTAGTTCCATGCCATGCAGATCGTCTGTTTTCCTCCTGCCAAACTCACAGAAGAAGGAAGGGGGGGGTGGACAGGCCTTGCGTGGAACAAGTGATACGGATCACATGGGAAAAGCGCGGGAGGAAGGGCTGGAGAGGCGTGCGTGAGACGGCTCTTCAGGAGTCACGAGTATCTTGGTCTCTGGACGGGCTGCTTCGTGTCTGGGGGGGTCCGCAGTCACGCTGTCCTCTTCCTGCCGTGAGAGAGTTTGTGAGATACTGTACAATGTCCACCACGGGTATCGCCGTGTGTGTGTGTGTGTGTGTGTGTGTGTGTGTGTGTATGTGCGCGTGCTGCCGCGCTGACCTTTGATCACAGCTTTGCACTGTTTGCATTTCTGAATGGAGTGGGGGGGCTTCCAGCCCGCTCCTTCCTTCCCGCCGTGAGGCTGACCCTGTGACGGGTTCCGCTCACAGATGTGGACCTCTTGCTTGAAATCCTGGGCAAGACTGGTGGCAGCCTGGGTCCTGGGACGCCGGGTCCCGCAGGGGGGGTCCCCGGGCTAAGGGGGGGGGCTGTCCTCCGCAGCTCCACCAGCTGCTCCTGGGCATGTGAGAGGGCGGCCGTCAGCTCCTCCCGTTCCTCACACTCCCGCCTCACTGTCTCCTGCAGTAGAACGTTCTGGCAACCGGGAGAAAGGGGGGGGGGGGCGCAGAAGGCATAGGATCAGAGCCAGATGAGGTCACAGGCAGATGAGGTCAGAGGCAGATGAGGTTAGAGACAGATGGGGTCAGACAGAAAGTGCCAACATATGAGTGGGTCAAAAGTCACGAGATCAGAGCCACCGTTGGACTGAGCTTTTTTCTCTGTTCTTTCAAAAAGGTCAGGGATGCACACCACCTGCTGGACAAGTGAAGTAAGCGCAAGCACGGCACTCATGCAGTGATACTGCAGATCTAACGTTCCCAGTCTGCAGACACATCTGCTTCACATTTGCCCTCATTTTCAGCAGCTGGGGCTGTTAGGGGATATCCTATGCTTCATCATGCCAGCCAACACCCAGATGCCCCTTTGCTTCATCATGCCAGCCAACACCCAGAT
>JABFEB020000036.1:1383527-1397107 GCA_019775895.2 Stomatorhinus ivindoensis | reverse complement strand
GGGGACACGGTGTTCCTCAGGGAGTCTGCTGCATTACTCAGATGGCCCAACTCACGTTTACTGGCCCAGAAATGACAGCAATCACGTCAGAAGCCGGTCTACATTAGAACAAGGCACAAACTAACACATCAGAATCACTGTGCCTCTGCCTCCTTCTACACACCTGGGGCTACTCTGCTGTCTAATACACCCATGGGGATCTGCACACTCGTCTCTGTGCAGGCACACAGTGTATCTAGGCCTCAGCGCCTGCTGTTTTCTGCTGGTTAGTCTTGGCTGCTTGTGGAAGATGACGACACTGTACCTTTTGAATAAGATGAATTTTTATGGTGATCGAGGAGTATCATTCGGTCTGTATGCGTCAGCTCTGACGCTTTTTGTTTTACACTTAGATTACATTTCTTCAGCACAGATGGACACCCATGAAACAAGAGTGACTCAAGATCCTCTACCTAATAAATCGTGGTATAAACAAGGCACGATTCACCTGTTGAATTTCCAGCGGGAGAGGGTAGATAGGGCTGTATCTTTCAAATTCCTCACATTCTCTGCTTGGGTCTCCTAAATAACAGAATAATAATAATAAAAAAACATTTAAGTATTACGTAGGCAGACATAAGTGTAGATATGTGGGAATGAGACGTGGGAGTCTGTACATATCCATTACTACACGCTAATAATATTTTTATATTTCATATAATCAAAAGTTATTCTTTATTTTATCATTTACAGAACTTTTTCAGACCGTTTATTTTAAGGTCTTCCAACGGCAATATCGGACAAGTCGCGATCACCCAATACGCAAAATTGCGCGGGCCGGCGTATGACACTTTGGACCCCGTGCCATCACGCCAAACATTCCGCGAGGTAGCATGCAACACTTTTATTAAGTAGTCCATGAGTTAATGACATCGGTTAGGATTTCAGTTATTCTTTTCTTAATAATAAACAAGATCAAGGCCAAACTAAACGTAAGCAGTTTTTCTAGAAAATAATACATTCAACAAGTGCATGAAATATCTGCTGGCATATTCTGATGTATTCAAAGTAAACGTAAAATAAATGTTATTTTTCGATAACATTTAATAATCATTATGGTCACCTACCCATTATATTACTTTATTTTCAGGAAGAAAAATAAGACGAGTCAGAGAATTTACGAACTTTCCTCTTCATCGGCGTCGGGGAAGCCCTGGTGTTTACTGTTGTTCTGGAAACTACGCTTATTTTACGCAAATTACGCAGAGGTGGCGTGCGCAAGCCTCTCCGACGTGCCTTGCATGACTAGCCGTAACTGGTGCAGTACGAGCGTCACTTTACTGCAGTCAAGACGTCTGATGGGGGAGTGAGTGGAGTCCGTGAATAACTATTTGTCCTTTGCGTCTACACTTTACCGAAATGCCCAGACGTACGTTTAAAATGCGGTCAGACAATACCCGTGGGCGTTTTACAGCATTATAGGGCCATTCCATTTGGGCAAATCCGTTTGCAGTTTTATTTTAACAGACAAGCGTGGAGTCTTATCTGACACAACTGTTCTAATTTTACCCTCCACCCCTCCCGATTTGTAAAAATATGGGTTAATGCGGTTCGCTGTACTTGCGTCGTGTTTTCTTTCGTCAATGAATCGTGAGGGCTCTGGCCATATTACGGATTTCACCGCCCCCGGACTGTAGGCTGGGTGATCGTGCCAGTTCATCCGCCTTTACAGGGTACAGGACGACGATGTGTGTTTTTTTAACCAGCGCAGTGTTTTGCACGGGAGGAAGCCCTCGCAACTCCGACCTTACGTGCCTTGTGGCAGTAAACCGGTGTAAAATAACACAAATTAAGTATCATTGTCTATCAATAGGTTCTACTGCCCCGCTATATTAATTCACCTTGTTCAGCTCACACGAATCATTTGTCATAAGTCAAAACCTAAAAGCAAAAACCGTTTATTTAAACTTTGGTAAAATACGTTGATTGATGCTGTTGTGACAACATTATCGGCCGTTTGTTATAAGAATACTGGAATTTGAGTATTTTAAGGCAGGTGCTGACGCGTCATTCCCTGTGGTTCACCTTAGTCAGACTTAGGGGCAGACGCTGTTGTAATTTTCCGCTCATTCATGTGTGTGGAAGTGTGTATGATATCAACAGAAGATCGTGCGAACAGGTTGGGATAGAGATAAGGGAGGGACCAGGGTTATGCTGAGCTTTAACGTTTTAACTTTTTAGCGGCAGCATCCTAAATGTTCATGTCATGCGTATGACAGTTTACCTAAAAGGATGCATAATTATGATACAATAAAAAATAATATTATTGTATTAACATTTGACATTGATTAACAATGAAACAGCAGAAATATTTGTGTATATTCGCATGTGATACAAATAGCCACCTTTTATACGGATTTCTTCAGGGGCTTAATTTGACACCGCGGTTATACACATTTCGTGACACATGTGAAAGGAGGTTCCCTTTATTTTAACCATCTGTGGCTCCAAGGCGTCCTCGGCCAGGCTCGCTGCCCCCAAGGACTTCTGTCTCCCCGGGAACCAAGACAGCATACAAGTCCGTCCCCGTCGCCTGCACGCAAATGCTGCTGTGCCTCTCGCGTGTGCGGCTCTGCACATATCCGTCTGATTTAATGGCACGATATCGCCGCTCGCTTTCTTTGAACACGCAAATTGCCGTTGCGTGACTTTTGTTGCTTTGACGTTATTGCTTCGTGAACGCTGGCCGTGGTTCATTTGCATTTCACTTTGTAGCATGACGCTGCTGGCCCTGACATGGGCGACGGCGGCAGCCGTACATGCACCATGCTTCTGGTTTAATTCATCACTAAATATGAGGACAAAACATGTAGCTTTAGTTTTTTTTTCGAGACGCGAGACACCCTTCAAAATTTGCCCGCCGGATAGGCAATCTCTTTGCAAATTTACTACTGAAAGCCAGTCACTTTGGTTATATATGCTGCCTGATGTCCGGAACCGTGCGTTTAATTAAATCAAATGCTGTATGTAGGCTATGCCTGTATCTGCGCGCCGGCATGCGCGTGTCTGCTAAAACGGTCATATAAATAGTAATGCATGACAGACCGGAGAGTCTTACGACGCCTCTCACGCTACTTCTGTGTTACACATTTGCGCGCCGCGGATGTCGTGACTATTCCCCGTCACATCAGTTCAAATAACCGCAGAGGGACTGAAGTATGCAGTCACGCACCCGGGCGGGGCGGGACGCCGCAGCCCGATCAGCAGTATCACACGCTTGGTGGGAGAATAGTTAAGACACAGGCTATAAACTAAATAAAGTACACCGTGTATGTTTTACAACCAGATCGAGGCTATGAAGACGACTA
Organism: Stomatorhinus ivindoensis; assembly: GCA_019775895.2. Lineage (NCBI taxonomy): Eukaryota > Metazoa > Chordata > Actinopteri > Osteoglossiformes > Mormyridae > Stomatorhinus > Stomatorhinus ivindoensis. The sequence goes on along the minus strand of JABFEB020000036.1, from coordinate 1,393,760 downwards.
ATCTCAGTTTTTGATTTACTCCAACATACCAACGGAAATTATTTTGCTTATATATAGACTGTATCCAGGGGCGTAGGTTTCATATTAACATGGAGGGAGGAGCGGGAATAACAGGGTCAAAGGTGTGACATCACGTCGCAATTTATTCGTTTTTATTCTATTTTTATTGCTTTTATAGATACAATATATAAAGTGACATTTATCTTTCAATTTTTGCTGTTATTCATTCTCACTAATATGGTAGTTTAAGTGCATTAACCTCCCGCATTGTGCAGGCCTACGCTGAATTGTTAAAATTATGCACAAATCGCGAGATTCCCTAGCGAACGTCAGGCTCTGCGCTGCGGGAAAATGACGTCACCTTAGGGTCCACTATGACGTCCGTAACTCTCCTCCTCTCTGTCTTCTCTCACAAACCCCCTGACTTTACGGAAAGAATCAGTAGCACAAACACAAAACACAGAATATATGCTTAGAAGTAAATACAGGACATTTATTGAATGTCTTCCTAACGATAAATCAGACTTTCTGCCTGCACTGCGTATGAAGTAAAAGATTTTGAGTAACTTACTTTATGGTCTTTTCCAAATAAAATGCAGTTCTTGCCCCGTTCTGACGGGCTTCTTACTCATCCTTATGCCCTGACTGTAAAGGATGTAATGAGAATTGTGACTATTACCTAACCAAGTAAGATCTTCATGAAAATTTATCGACATGAGACGATTCAATTTCACATAATCTTTACAGATTAATTGTTGGTTATGAGCGACAATGTAGACCTAGTTCGCGATTCCAAACTATGTTTTTGGGAAACGCACCCTGGAGCGCGAGTTTAAACTGAACCATTTTACCTGTATGAATTAAATTTATAGTATTATTTCTATATTAGGCCTATATATGATATTGTTATTATATATGATTTTATAGCTCCGTCCCCCCGAATTCTACGACAACGTGTTTATCCATTTGGACAGTTCGACTTGCTCGATTATTATCGCGCAATTATTTAATACAGAACTGCCCCCTTGACCCTAGCTGATACCTAAATACGGATTTATTTTTATTTATGTTAAGTTTTCACTCTGGCCTCCTCCCACATTCACAATGTATTTTGAACTAGCGAGCCTTAGTGTGTAATTCGGTATATGGAGTGTATGCACTCCTGAAATATCTCCGCCAGTGATGGGTTAAAACGAGGTTCAGGTTTACATACAGAGATGCAATTCTGCTTGACATTACAGGATCGTGTTCATGTTATATGCGGAGGAATGTCATGGTGGAGTCATTTAAAATACCCTTTATTCTGGGATCTCACGACCTGGATCGTCACGAAAGCTGGGAACCGGCGCTGTAAAACATGCATCGGTCGATATCGTGTCACACTCCCTCGCTTTCCTCCAGGGCAATGAGGTGACTCAGACGCGGCTGCCTTTTAGATGCAGGCGCTTTCTCTCTCTTTATCCCCCAGCAGTCGTGGATTTGTCCGGACTCCAGACGATCTAGTCCAATTAATGCTCCAGGCCACTTCGTCTTATATTAATTTAATTTTTATGATAAACAGTTACAGGCTATATTAAAAAATCCGTATATTTCAAACGAAACAGGCCTGATCTGAAGGCGGAATCATATTTGAACAGTTTTAGATTAACACTGAGGTGGTTTCTCATTACTGCTGGGAAATATAATAAAATAATCGTACTGCATGATCAGTTTGTTCCGTTTTGTATTTTAGGCCTGTTTTTTTTTTCTTTTACGATTTATAAACATTTTAGGAAGTTGTATTACATTTTCCGATTTGAAATATCCTGGGCCTGCATTTTAAGCTTCGCACATATATATTTTTTGCCAATTAGAGCCACGGTGGTTAATTCAGTACAATATTGTCAAAATGTGTTTTAGGGATCGCGGAATTCTATCATCAAATACTACACTTAATGCCGACCAGTACTAAATATTTGTTTTGTGTGTGATATAGGCTAACAGTTTAAACCTGCCAGTATTTGTTATTTGTCTTGAAAAGAAACGGTTAACCCCGCAGACTTCAGCTGGAATTTCCCTCTAGGGGTGATACATGTAATACATTTGTAATGTAAAATGTAAACTCAATTAGCAGCGGATTCTCCGTCACGCCTACGCCTCCCCTACGCTCACACCGGAATAACGACGCGGAACCGCGGGTGGAGCTCGCCATCCTCTCTCTGTACTGTTTAAATGGGCCGCGCTCCAGCGCCACGTCCCAACCTGATTGGTATCAGACACTTCTGTGGAGTTATCTTCAGCTGGACCACCCTAGATGAATAAAAACAAGGATTCAACCACCGCTAGGCATTCTGGGTGCAGGAAGGTCGGCCGCTCGGCGCCCCACACGAACGTTTCCCCCGGCTGATTTCAAGAGAAAGTGTTAGTTCTGGGGTGAATCATACCCTTCAATTGGGGAAAAGAAATTATATGGGAAGTAGCTGCTGTACTGTGACCTGAGTGTATCTATACACAGGCGTGGAACTGACTTCCATCTTCACTTCAGCTTTTGTTTTGTTGTTGATTTCCCTCTTTTGTAGAGCAATACTGTTTGCATTTAATATATTCACAACCTGAGTGCTGGGTCAAGAACGAACAGGAGAAATATCTTTGCAGTTTTATCTGTTGGGAAAGACTGACTGAAGGAACAAGGTGTGTCCTGAAGATAAGTAATTCAGGTAGGATTTGTGTCTGGTGCAAAGTTTGACTGTGATCGAAAAGCTTTTCACCTTGTTTGAGCTCAAAGCTGATCTGTAGGTAACATACACAAAACGGGCACAATGAAATAAACACGCTCTCTCACACGGAGAAGCAAGACCACACAAAAAGTGTAGTTTCTGTGCATCGCCATTGCCGTTTCTGAGTGGAGAAATGTGGCCGTTTTTGATCTCGCCCGTGGTGTTTTTATTGTTGGTCCAAATTTGAAGTTAAGCCTTAATTAAAGCCTTCGCGTGAGTTTGGCACGGCAAGGCCCACAAGTCTGTGCTGCAGTAAATTAGCATGTGTTTGGGGGGGTGGCCAATAGCAGCACACGTCAGAGTCTCAGCGGCAGGGCTCCTCTGCTTCGCTCTTCCTGTAGCTGGTGCACGTACCACAGGTTTGCCCATATTAAACCCCAAATTGAATCATTGACCGCATATTAAGAGGCTTGTTACGTTTTAGGACCATTTATTTAACTTAGCTTAGAATTCAGTGAGCTTTCTCTATGCTAATTTCAGCTGTTCACATATTCAGGTATTTATGGTTCATAGTCAAGGACACTCATGACATCACATTTGTAGGATTTACACCTAAAGCCATTGACCAGCCCCTTGCTTGTCCAGTCCTGCTACTCCAAATATAAAGAAGTAATCAGGGAAAGTGTGGAATTCGGACTGAACTAGAATGAATTTGGGTGACAGCATTGGACACCAGGCATCCGCATACCCACAATGCTGGCTTGTTCTCGACAACCGCTTCCTCTGTGCTCTGCCTGTGTCCCTTACCGCTGTCACCATGGCGCTGTGTTCTTCCCTCTGTGACATCCAACAAGAGGCCTTTGACTACAGCACGACCTGAGAAGAAGCACAGAGCAGTAGCTCTTCGATTCCGCCGTCAAAATGTAATTCCCGTACGCACTTATCTCTGATGTTCTGAATTCTGGATTGAATCACAGCAGTTCTTAGAGGTATTCAGAGTTCTCCGTCTACAAAGGCGAAAGGTTGCACATATGAATTTTCAATGTGTAGTTCTGCCCTGGGAGTCTGATGTAAAGCTGACATTCAGTGGAAAATTCCATCGTCAACTGTCGATGGGATCAGATCACAGTTCATTATTTTTCGACTTCTCTACGTTGCTTATTAGTCGTGGCCAGCAGCCATATCAGGCAGCTGATATGAAGCATGGCATCATCAGGTAATCCGTCTCATCTGGTTTGTCCCTCCGGACCACATGTGATCTTTCGAGACGTGGACTGTAGCCTGTTTCACACTGACTGACCTTGACTTGCTTTACTGTAAAATGGCTTTTATCAAACCCGCAGACATTAAAGACACAACAAAAAAAAAACAAACAAAGAACAAAAACCAACAAAACCACAAGTTAATGCGTGGCCAAAGTAGTATTTGCTGCAGGGAGATGCAGAGGGGTACGGTGACTGGGCCCCACGGCTGGTTGCCAAGGAAACGAAGGAAACAATAAACACCGGCCACCTGACAGCACAGCGAAGAGACAGCAAGGCCACACAGTCCAAACACAATGGATATGAGAGCAAATAAACCATGAAGGGCGAGTGTGTGCGCAGGGAATTATGTACGTTATCATTTTTGAGATCATTTAATTTTAAATCCACGAATAAGAAAAGTCTCCAGACTCGAGACACAAAACAAGCATGAGGAATTTTCCAGCGTCCCTCAGAGCTGGACGTATCCTGAACATTTAAGGCCACTCAGGGACCACCTCGGGGCCTCTCATAACTCAACATGAGGTCCTAATGAAAATATTGCCCCCCTTCCACTAAGGTAGACCTAAGAGCGTGATGCTAAGTGCAGCAGTGATCATTTTACCATCCAAAGTGTGGGCGAATTTGCTTGGGATCTGTTCTCCCTTTTGGTATCACTTGCCTCTCCCTCTCTCTGCCTGCCTGCAGAGCTCAAGATGTGTCTCGCAGACCCATCGCTGGGTGTGTGCATTCCTGAGGGCTGAACATCCTGTTGCCTCAGTCAGCGAGGCTCGCAGTGCTGCACGTACACATGCCACCCCCCTCCCCCGCCCCACCAACCCTCCACCNNNCCCCCCGGGCACCAGCCGTCCCAGCGCCTCCCAGCTTTTTAAACAGGAAACGGGGGCTCACGCAGTCTTGCATCAGTCGCCGGCATTAAACACTACGCTCACTGTAGGTACTCAGACTTCCAAGACCCCGCCCACGTCCCGCTCCCTCTCACTGTTTATTGGCTCCTGTGGGGGGGGCACACTTTTTCATAGGCTTTGTGAAACCACAAATTGGGAAAATATGAAGCCCTTTGAGGGGGTTCAGTGTCGCCCCGAGGCCCTCCTTTCCAAAGGGTTCTATTCTGCACAAACGCTGCAGCAAGCCTCGCCCGCTCTGTCCTTGAACTAGGCCCACCAGAGGAGAGTGTTTAATTCTTTATTATTATTATAGCTATTAACGTAATTTATTCTCAAAATTCTGGTGATCCATAGCGAGGGAAGCGCAGAATACGAGCTTAATAAAAGATAAAGCGGTGTCCTCTTTGAAAACAACTGTCTATTAATGGTGATAAAGTGTAATGTTATAAATTGAATGAATGAAAATGCTTGAATATGTTCATATTCTGGTATATATTTAATAATATAGGTGTAAAATAGGAGCCTTGTGACCTCAAGGCCTAGGGTGTGAATCCTGCCTCTGTATGTATTCCTCATGATCACATGAGTTCCCCTGTAGGTACTCCAGTTTCCTCCTGCAGTCCAAAAGCATGCGGTTAGGTGAACTTTTGCCCTTAGGGTGTGATTGTGCATGTGACAGGGAGTTCTGGGCCATGCGCACTGTGCTTTCATAGATAGGCTCCATATTCTCCAGGACTCCACTGGAAAAGTGTTACGTGTCGCAATGGCAGGCGAATCAAAAAGTGTTCGTACACTCACAGTTGTACTGGGAAAATGAGCTTGTGTGTCATAATTGTGCTAATATTCATACAAAAGGCAGCATGAGTTTCGCTACGTGTGTTTTTGTGTGTATATTTGGAAAGGGAGAACTAGGGACATTGCTTAGTGGTCTGACCTGTTGGGTGTGGGTGTTGTAGTCCCTCAGGCTGCAGGGAGGTGACTGCAGAACCAGCCAATACCCCTTACACATCAGCTATGAGACGAGTACAAGTGATTCAACCCTAACCCTCCTGGGTATAAGTCATTCAGCCATACACAGCAGCAGGTATGAGCCGTTCCACCACACATACCACACTAACAATGTAAACATATTTCATGTTTGCATAGATGTTTTCATATTCACATATATTTTTGACCAAATTCTAACTTTTTTTTTTTAAAGAGTGTAATTTATTTGAGTAGAACTGGAATATTTTTTTTAACCTGCAGATTGACCTTGTGGGCTCTAGACTCTGTTTTCCTGTAACGCTTCAGTTCCTCGAAATCGATCCTTCTGTCTCCCTGATTAAAAGCTCCTAAAACCCAGTTAGAAAAGAGCAAATCCGACTGCTCTGGATTTGACTGATAGGTCAGGACGGTAGGGGCGTGGTGGACGTCCTGGATCTGAGGTTCGAGTGGAGGGTCTCCTCAGAGGTGGCTGCAGTTCAGGATGGATGGTAAATGCGATCCAGAAGAGAGAGGTCCAGAAAGAGCACAAGATCTATGAAAATCCACCGTTACTGGTCCGTCCTCGGAGCAAAGTCTAAAGGTTACCATGAACCGGCTGCCTTGGAGGTTACATGCTGTTCACAATGTCGGCCCACGTTTGGGCTTTTGGTGAAACCTCACATGATGCAAACAGACCTGGAATGTTGATGGGTTGCAGATGAGCGGGATTTTACAGCGTGGTCCTACCGCATCTGCTCCCTACTTTTCCATCACCTTTCTTTTGGGTTGTGGGTTCCCCTTCCCCAGAGAACCCGAATCGACGAGAAACCATTTTGAAGCGTGAATAATTAACAGCGGACCGGAGTGTGAGAGTCACAGGGTGCGAGTCAACTGGCAATAGAACAGGATGACTTCTTAGGCAGAACCCAAAAAAATCATTGCTAGTAGGATCTGCCTAGCATGCAATGGATTGATGATGAATGGATGGATGGATGGAATGGTCTCCAAGTAACCTACTCCTGGGGGTCGCTCGCACTCCTGTACTCCCCTCATATCCATGAGACCCCGGGTCTGCAGAGTATACCCTCCAGCAGAGCCTAATTCCACACACTCAGTCAGCAACAAGCTACTTCACCCTGCCGGGCGCTTTGCAGTGATACTCTTCAGGGCGCAAGTCCGCTCCGAGGAGGTAGGATGACGAGGGGGAGGGGGGGATATGGTGCAAAGGAGCCCAGCGTGACAGTGAGAGCACGGACCCGCATACTGCTATCACAGGAGGCCCAGAATAGCCCCTCCTTGTATATGCCTGTCTGCTCCCTCCCCCTCCCTGCCCCCTCCCCCCACAAACCTGCAAATATGGACCCCCCCTGTACACCATGGGGGGGGGACACAGATTTGTGTAGTAGTAATGACAGTAATTCTGTATAAACAGGTGCTCCCGCTGTTTTTCCTGAAGGAGACATTCAGCAGGGACTAGGAGGGGACACAGGCTTGCACAGGCCAGCTCTCATAGCCGCCCATCGTGTCCGATGACGGCGCTTGCTCCGGGGATTGGGGGGCAGGGTTGGGAGGGGGAAACGATGGGTTTGGCGTTGGTTCCACTTCATAATAGGCCACCACATATGTATCGATGCGCAAGCAGAATTGGACTTGCAAAATAAAACTTTAAGCTATTACAAATGGATAACTAAAAAGAAAAAAAAAATCACTGGACATTTCATTAAAACATTTTTAGATTTATTTCAGTGTTACATTTACTAACATAAATAAACATTTTATGAACAAAAAGGCACACAGTTCAAATATAAACAGAGAAAACAATGTATGTACAACTTCTCATAACATGGTTGAACTCCAGCTGGTGGAAGAAGGGGGGGTAACGAGATGAAGCAAGCTGATGAGGGTGCAGTTGCTGGAGGGGCGGAGTCACTGGGGGGTGTAGACGCGCGGCCCCCAAAATCCCAATTTGGGGGGGGGGTTTGGGGGCAGGAGAAGTGAGGCACAGAGGATGAAACAATGTCTATCAGACGGACACGGCGCTGGGCACCTCCTCGTACTGGATGATGAAGTAGGGGTAACTCTGGTCATCATTAAAGATGACGAATATCTGGGGGTCCAGCCAGTTGTCCACGCAGGAGTCGTACAGGTCGCTAGAGGGGTCCCTGGGGTGGAGGGGGGGCGGGCGGCGTATGGAGGGGTTGCCCACTGTGACGCGGCCCGTCAGCACCTTGGCTAAGAACATGAAGTGCACCCCCTTCGCCGAGCGCTTAGAGAAGTTGTGCGAGTACACGGCTTTACGGGCGAAGTAGCTTCCCTGGCCAAACATGGTGGCGTGTTTGCCGCACACTCGCGGATCGAAGTTGTGCTTACAGATGCCGTCCACCACGTCCTGCGACGTGCCGTGGAAGAGGTGGCGCTCGTTTAGCATGCGGTCCATCTCCGACATCTTCCTCGACATGTACTCCTTCTTCCTGTACCGGGGAGGAAGAGGGGCAGGGGCGAGTATCAGGCCGCGTTGTGAGTACACGTGTGTGACAAAGACCCTGGAAGATTCCAGAAAGCTGACAGTTGCGACTCCGTACACATACATAAAATGCAATTTTGTGCGGCTACTTCTGGGACAGATGTTTCTGTGGGCGTCGGCGTGACTGGAAGGCGCATTGGGGAAACGTGCAGATATCACCACAATTTCCTGTATTGCTTACAGTTGTTTGGGTTCCTCAAAAAGGATGATGAAACCGGGTGGCCCAAATCAGGCTTCCCTCTGGACCCCTGCCCAACCTTACAGAAGGCGGCCTCGAGGCTACCTCTGGCCTCTATGCTCCGTTAACCCCGAGCACCGTGGAGTGCGCCTTCCTTATCTGTGCCGGCCTCTCCCCCCCCCCCCCCGCCGTCTATTCTGCAGGGGCTCATGTAGACACAGAGACGCACGCACCGTCCATGACTCAACGACATCCTCCCTCCTGTCTCTGACTCATCTGCCAGTCCTGAGAGCTTTAGGCAGAGTGAGATGTTTTCATGGGCGGCGAGAGAGGCCCCCAGGTGCAAACCCACAGGGCCCATTGCCGTGAGAAAAAAGTCCTCATTCAACTGAAATTTAGATTGCCCCCTTCAACGGCCTGCTGCCAGAATGACAGCCGACACTAAATCCACGCGAGGCTATAAAACACTAAATCCTGTTTGTTGCCAGTTGAAGAGCAAACTCCTAAACCCAGTCCACGGGATACGTTTTCCAGAAAAATTCTGTGGACTTAACGAATTCTGAGTTTTGGCGTGAATTTTACTCTCCATCTGCTCCAGAACTTCTGCTGGAACTTTGCATCCACTCAGATGCCCCGGCTGACACCTGGATCCCTACCAGATACTCACCTCTTGTACTTCTCCCAGAGGAAAGGGTTCTGAACCCGGAGGATGCGGAGAATTCGGAACTTGGTCTCTGACACGGTCTTGTGGAAGAGGCTGTAGACGGTACGGTAGCTGCGGTCCTCTCGAGCCACGGGCACCTGAAGAAAGTCCTGGTAGGAGTTCATCGGCAGCCAGGTCTCAGGGTAGAGCCGCGAGGGGTCCGATGAGGTAGGCGAGACGGGCACGGGGCCGTGCGTGGAGTCCAGGCCGCTGAGCGTCCTGCGAACGGACCACAGAACACGGCTATCCACCTCCTTCAAGACGATACCGTTAAACGCGCCTTCCAAAACGGTAGACCCGAAACTGCAACACACTGAGGCAACTACCCGAATGGTGCAGGCAGAGCGCATGTGCTGAGTCAGAAGGGATAACATCTGGGTAAATGGGGCCGTCCGGCTAAGCGCTAACCTCACACAACTGGAAGAAATCTTATCGTGACTGTCGACCAACAGCTGTGTGACAGCGGCTGGCTGCAGAGCAATCCGCCCCCCCCCCCCCCACCCAACAAGGCTCCCACACGCTTGCACCGGGGATTCCAAGACGCCCGAGTGAGACCGTGGGAGACACTAATCCTGCCAGTCAGCTTCACATGAAAAAAAACAAGTAGGACAGAGGGGGTGTGAGGAACAGAGCTATTTACTGAGTTACGGGGGCCTCTGTCAAAGGGCTAATGGCCCCCACTGTGGCTAGGGGAAGGCAGATCTGCACCCCAGTGTTGAGGCTGGAGAGATAAGAGGGGCAGGGTAGAGCGAGCTGTGGATCTGTGATGGCTGAGAGCGACACAGAGATGCACACCACAGGCGTTCCCACGCGCTGACTTTCACACGGACAGACACGCACACACAGTCATACCAGCACAGGCACTTAAGACGTTTGCCCACTGTTTACTCCTGTAGCTCTGCTCCCGTCAGAGACGCTCCCACGGCCAGCGTCGCATGCGAACTCGCAGTCTGCAGCCACCCGCCGGGTCACCGCAAAGCCGCCACCTCGGTCTGGGGCACGAAAGCTGCCCCGCCC